>SGPL01000289.1:0-42161 GCA_004802705.1 Bondarzewia mesenterica | reverse complement strand
TGAGTGGGGCGTGGGGTAGGGCGGAGGGAAAACGGGGGATGGGAGGGTGGACGAGGAGGGTGAGCAGGGGTAGGCGGGGACTGCGATGCTGGGGTAGGCGGGAGCGGGGGAGTCGGGAAGAGATGAAAGCACGTTGCGCGTGTGCATGTGGGTGAGAGAGCGCCAACGCGATGTGGTGGCTTGAGGTTCTACGAAGCGAATGAGGTGAGGGCAAAAGGTAGGTCGTACTGATTGCTTACCAGCCACTTGCATGTCTCGGAAAACCTCGCTCAGGAACCTGTCCACCTCTGGAGAGACACCAAAGCAAAACGAGTGCACTATTTGCTTGCAGCACCACACCTCCCAAGCTTGCACGGCCAACTGCACGACCGTCGGGTCTTCCTCGTGATCTCCGTCTTTCAAGAGTTCCAGCATCCCTTCCCCAATCGAGTTTCTGACGATCTCGCAATCCGATTCCTTCGAGAGATCGCCATTCCTCCGGCTTAGGGGGAACTCCTCGCTGACGGAAGCTGCGAGCTGGACGATCTCGGTATTGAGGTCCTGCACGGCCTGGAGGATCTGCGAACCGGTGTAATCGTCCGTCTTGTTGAGGAACGACTTGAGCGTGGCGAGTTCTTCATTGTTGGACTCCAGCGTCCGCATGGAGGAAGTGAGGTTGGCGTAGGAAGAGCGAAGCTCCTGCAGCTCCGAGGCTTGCATGCGTCGTGCGTTCCGAGCCTGCTCCAGCTCGCCTTGCATGCGGCTGTTCTGGGAGAGAAGATGAGAGTTGGACGATTGCTGGTGCTCCAGCGCGCCTTTGGTCGAGGAGAGATCGAACTGAAGGTCGACGAGCTGGCGCTGCAGGGTGTGCACTTGTGACTTGAGCTCTTGAATCTCCTGCGTGTGGCGTTGCTCGTCCTGGCTCCTTGTGTCTTCGTCTCCAGAGCTCCTTTGGCGGTGGCCCTGGTGGGTATTGGTAGCACGGTCGCCCATGACGTGTATCCGGTCATGACGCTGGGCTTGGGGCGGAGGGGTTGTGGGGAAGTAGGTGTTCGCGGTAGGTAGCTCGTACAAGCGCTCGTCGTCGCTGTCGTAGTCGGAGAGGGAGTCGGCTAAATCGTTGTAGATGCGTATCGAGGGCAGATATTGAGAGATTAGGCTCCAAAGCGCGTTCATTGTCTTGGATTTGTCGTAAGAAACAGCGTTGGTGGATTCGAGCCGGTCCCCGGCGCATCGACGGGAAAAGTCAAAGATAGAGGCCGGCGTGGAGCTCAGGAAGATGCGAGGAGCTAGGCGAAGGATGGCGTATGTGTGTCAGCTATCAGCGAGATAAATCAGAGCGGCGAGCGCGTTGGAATGAGAGAAAGAGACTTGAGAAACGCGCAGCCTACAACGTGTCTGCCTCGCACGAGGAGCGTGTAACAACCGTGGGAATCTCGACTGCTTGCCCATTTGCATCTCCCTCTCATTTTCTTCCGCAGACCCGTGCACCTACTCATCTGTCTTTTTTTTCGCGTGTTTCTGGACGACCACATGCTCACGCACGCCGCTGCTCAGTGTGCCACCCAGATCAGCACACCCTGATTCTCCATGAAAAGATGACTGGCAGGCAATATTGGGGGCGATGCCCGCTGATGAATCCATTCAAGAACAGGCCACGCTCGGACAATGCGATGTGCAGTGCAGGTTGTCCGCAGTCGCGCTTTCTACAGCACCTGCCTAATCGGGCACCCAGCGGCTTGTTTCCGCACCATCCACTCGAATAGCACCATCACGCACAGCATCGATGGCTTCACACCAGCACCCCAACGTTAATTATTCGACGCACACATACCTCACCATCACCTTCAACCCCTCATCTCCCTACCTGTCCGACCCAGGCTCCCTGTCTTCTGTGCACCCCGCCCTCGCACACATTGGCCAAGTACGTCNTGCNTTCTTCCCCTTTTATCCGCCCTGTCTCGCTGGTCTCGTGCGAGCGTTGATTCTGTGTGTAGGTAGGCGAGCTCAGAGATATCCATATATACAGTGTGCCCAACGACGAGTGGAACAAGGCTGATGGGACGATCCGGGACGCCCTCAGGGCGAAACAGGCGGAAGGAGTCTTGAGGGTCGACGTGCAAACGCCCAAGGGCAGGACGAAAAGAGATGAACTTTGACGAGGGCGATAGGGTTGTGAGTACTAGACGGAATTTTGTCACGCCTATGCAATCGACGTTGAACTAATATACCAATGCTACGTTGATCAGCATTCTTTTTAAGCCGGAGATCGAGCTACACGGAACAGGATTTCGAGATTCTTACATTGAATTCGCCTCAGTATCGAGCGAATAACCTGAGCCTGTGATTGACCGATAGGATCGTGAACATAGCCGTGAACGGCAGAGGGTGTATCCGCTGAGGTGTGAGGTGCGTCGTGTGGCCTCTATCTGGGATAATAAAGCAGCTTTCTCCGTCTTCAAGACATTCGTCTCCGCCGTCAGATCATGCACCCGCCTCCCGAGCACGTCTCTATCTGCCACAGACGCATTCCCTTCCATCATCCACCGATCTCTTTCGGCTCTGAACCCATTCCTTTCCGCGCTCAGCTGCTCGACCTCCATGCGCGCTTGCTGAAAAGCACTAAACTGATCCGCAACATACTGAAGTTGGAGACGCTCGATCCTCCTGTTTCCTTCCGCCAAATCCCATTGCCGCCGTCTCTTCCGCCCCCAGAGCTTCCTGGTGTGACTGTTTGAGCTGCCTGTTCAACTTATCGTGCGGTGCTGCACATGATGCTCTTCNNTCAAGAGATTGTAACCGTCAGTTAGTCGCGTCGCCTGAATCCAGAACCCAAAAAATTGTTCGTGTAAGGTCAGAAACTTTGAGAAATCGCTTCGACGAATTAACGACCGTCGATCAAATCTTCGGCCAAAAGGATGATACTAACCCCAGATATCAGATATGAAAACCGCGGACGACCATCGATCACAAGCCAGAACAACGTTCCCAATTTGCGACCACTCGATCTTTTTTCATTGTTTTCCGATTCCGGTGTACACAACAATGAGGATGGTAGAATCGCCTTGACACTAATGCTTCTAACGCCGCTGTGTAAGAGCAGTGTTCGAAACTTCAGGCGACCGAGCTGCGACCTCTTCCTCCAGTTCTGCTTTGAATCGCCGGGGCTTCTACGCCATCTGTCTATCCTTGACCATGAACAAGATCTCAGATTTACTCGGAGTTGATGAGACGCTTCCCATAGTGCTCGTTCAATATGAGCGAGACGAGTACGGCGTAGGGACGGAAGAGCACCTCCACTGGGCTCTCGTCGTGTTCACGAAGGCCCGAGAGCAGCAAGGACCATGCTTCCAAGTTGTTGATCGCCATTACCGAGATGGCAGGGTCGAATGGCTTTTAATTGACCAGAATGTCACGTTGGGCAGCACAAAGAAATGCCTTGGTGGCGTTCACATTGGCAATATCAAGAAAAGCAAGTTGGGTACCCTACGAGAGGTAAAAGGCGTCGACTTGATGCCTCCTCCAGTAGCTTATCCGATGATTCATCACTCTGCCTTAGGTCGTTGCCGCGCATCCTCCGGTGGTCACCGGTCAGATTTGAAGGGTGGAATTGTAGGGATTGGGTGATGGAGGTGATCCAATTGCTGAGGGATGAAGGGTGGATTGATTCGAACGTTCCCGACCAGGCGACGCTGCTTCCAAGTCTCAGAGTGGCAAGCAAGGCCACCAAAGATGCCTATGACCTACGGAAGAGCCTGCCGGCTATTGTTAACATGGGATCTCTTCCGGCGTGAAGGTAGGAAGGATGATTACTTCCGTAATACTTTTTGGACGTCAGTGATTATGCCCACCTACTGTCCCAACCAATCGCCCGTTTTGACATTGGCATAATGACACATTGCTGCTCAGAATATCTGATATCCGGACATAAGTGGAGATGGCGAACGACAAGCAATCCTTCAATGGGAGACGGACGATCAGAAGCGGAAAACATAAGACCAGCACGACAATACGCACGGATCCATGAAATCATGTATCTACAAACTCTCCGCCAGCTCAACGTCTGTTCCCTCCGAAAAACCCGCTGCTCGCTGTGATTTCGACCTGTTCCACCATCTCCGTCAATCCTTACTCAGCCAAATTCCTCTCGCTCGTCTCACAATCACACGCCCTGGAGGAATGATGAAGTAGGAAATCTCGAATTGAGACCAATCCCTGCCGATGCATACATCAATCGCAATTACCTTAAAAGCCGCCAACCATGTTGTCAGAAAGCTCTCTGTCGACATGCCATTCCGTCTCGTAGTCCAGGGGCATGACCTCCCGCACGGCTCGAGTCCAAGAAGTGTCCTTTTCCACCATTGGTGCATACAATGCCTTCACGAGCTCCCAGTGTTCTGGATACCATCCCGCGTGCTCCCAGTCAATGACGGCAAGGATTTCGTCTTCTCGCACTATTATGTTACGGGGAGCCAGATCGCCATGGGTAAACATCACGCGGTGATCATCTCGCATGCGCGCTCGTATCTCTGAAAGGGCAGTTGGGTCCATGTAGACTTCCGCGGCGTGGATGAGATGGTCGTTGAAACCGCTCTCATCGGCGAAGGGACCGAACGGATTTGAAGACACGCGTCCATCCTTGCAGGCGGCATTATTGAGGCCACATATTGCGAGGGGGTTGGAATGAGTAGGCTGCAGAGAGCGTAATCGCATGACGGTAGAACGTAGCTGTCTGACAACGTGGGCTCTCTGATCATCGTCGAGTCTGCGCCAGGCGGACTCCAAATTGACGCCATCGACATACCGCATGAGCATAAATTGAGACCCGTACCCGCGTGCGGACAGCAGGACGCGAGGGACAGGAATGGTGGTGTGCTTGCGGATGAAGCGGATGGTATCTGCCTCGTCCGCGCCTCCCAAAGGACCACACTTGATGACAAGGCCAAAAGGAAGGAATTTGACACGGCCTCCAGGTTTTTTTTATCCATTCCTATTCATACCAGGTGTAAAGGTTAGTGATGAGCTCGAAGACGGTCGCGAGGAGCATTTCTCGATCTTGCAAATATTGTTATTGAAAAGCCCACAAGTTCGGACCCATTTCGACCTACACGTGATCTCAGGCCACGCGGAGGATTGACGTACAGTTGTACGGTGCTGTTCCGATATGATGGCGCGAAGATGTTTGCCTCCGCTTTATTATAATCAGTCGGACCCAACACACGGATCGTAGTCGTTGAATAAGACTGAGCGGTCGAATGAGCATGCCGGACGCCTTTCCCTGTCGAAAGAAGAAACGTCATTGCCAATGCTGATTTTGCAAACAAAAAAAAGTATGTGGACATGAGCCTCAGAATGCAAGCACAAAGGGCAGGCAAGGGGTCAAAAAAATGGACAACGTATCCATGCAAGAACGGCGGCTGAGATCACAAAATGACGCTCGAACAGCGAGTCGTGACCACTGACGATACTTACCCTACGATATCTACGTCCAGACGAAAAAGCTGGGAAATGAAAGTCATTTCAGGATTCGACGAGCTTGAGAAGTCCGGAACATGAGAGCGAACTTCATGACGCAGTCTAGCCATGAGAATTCGGTGCCCTGAAGTCGTGCTCGAGGGGCCAGACTCGGACATGTTTCTAGGTTCTGGGATCCCGTATGGTCCTTTGATCGTCAGCAGACATACAGGTAAGTAGGAATTCGCTCATTTGAGTGCAAAGGTGGCCTATGAAGAACTGAAAACGATGGAGGGATGGCCTAGCGCTATGTCGGGGATGACAATAGTCAGCTTGAAGCATTTCTGTGACAAGTCTTTCAATTCTCCATGGCCAAGTACTGCCAGTACTTGGCCGACACCGCTAGCCGAGTAGCCGAGAGGATATTGTCAGGATGTTCAGGTGACGTCTTCCAGGAATATGATGTCACACTTCCGGATTGCGCACCCCCTCTTTTAAGTCGTCCAAAGGCAAGTTCAACCTCCTTTTCGTTATCTGACACTCTCCCACCATGTCTGCTCTCACAGCCAGGATAGCCTTCAAAAACGTCGTCAACCCCCTCAAGAGAGCGTCCGTAGCAGCAATTTCAACCAGACGTACCTCGACTCGGTGTGTGGAATTCGTCTTCAAATCGCTACTGAGAAAACTCGACTTATCCGAGAATTATTCTTCCTAGACGTCCATACAGGTCAGTTAAATACAATCCGAGTTCGTGGAGATCAGTGACTTATTTTCTGATTTTCCTCAAAGCTCTGAGGCTTTGTACGATAGCGACGCTGATGTGAGTCTGGCTTTCCTCAACTACTGAAGAAAGGCTAATATCTCACACGCTCCTTTAGATCATAGAAAGGGAGAAGCGACGCAGCCTGAGCCATAGCCAATACCAGACATCAGCCCCTCTCGACGATGCCCCAGGCTGGAATGAAACTCTTGCCTCACCCTCCGAGGCCGACGTCAAAGTATGTCCACACAGATCTCCCCTCCCCTCCTCAAATTATTCAAAAATTGTTGACACCTTCGCCACTCAGGCCGATCGAAGCACTAGAGGAGTGAGCATCGAAGAGCTCGCCCGACGCACCGTCGCATACGTCAAGGCGAAAGATTCTCCCGACGAGCGTCCTGAGGGCAGTGAAGCCCAATACGAGCGTGACGAGATCTCGGGGCCCCTGCGCGGCGCAGGAGCCGGCGTCGGTGAGCTCGAAACGGACGAATACGAAGAGGACGTGGATAAGGTAGATGGAGAGTGGCAGAAGAGGACCATGAGTAGGCACACGGAGGTGTTGACCGAGCGTGTTGCAGATCCGACGGAAAGCGAAGAAGATGTGATTCTTCATCGTTTATCTTCCTGAGTGATCGTCAAAATTCACTGTTTGGATTTACAGGTCAAAGCTGATCGGGGCGAGGCGTGAAGTCAATGCGGGCCATCTCTTTCGTGCTTCGATCCCGGTCAAAACACCTCAAGAGTGGACTTTCGAATCCTCTGTCTACTACTGTTTTTTTATCCCTTCTACTTACCCGTAGTGTACCCGTAGTATAGCTATATCATGATCTCTTTCCCTCGTATGTACTACAACGTCACGAATAGCATGTTGGATCCGGAGTCGTGAATCATTTAAACAAACGTGTGTCAAGCACCATTCACAAGTACGGAAAGGCTCAAAGGTTCTCAAGTGCTGCAGTAAATCAATCCCATTTTACTTCTTCTGATGCGGCATGAGCTAAATTCTACAACTCTATCAATAAACAAAAGCCTCCCACTGCTTTCTTGAACTTCTTGAGCGGGTCCATTCCCTCATACACCAAAAGCACGACACCCCACAGCGGACGTAGCAGCACATTGCACATTGATTTGAAAAAAAGACGGGGAAAAAATAGAACGTCCGAATGAGCAATGGAGAATCGAAATTAGGTGCGCCGAACGGCGATTGAGTGGACAAGAATGGAAGCGAAATAACCGAGAACCGAGGAGGGATGAGGAGGGCTGGAAAAAGGATAACTATAACGCGTCGCGTATTGCGATTCGTGTGGGCGAAGAGGGCGGGCGGGCGAGCGGGTGCGGGACGGGGCTTGAGGACGAGGACGAGGACGAACGGAGACTAACCACAGCCTCGCGCGTTGGGCAGGAAGGTATATTGAAGTGGTTGGGCTACAGAGGATAGTAAAAGGTACGGTGTATGTACAATATGAAGATGATGCGGGGGTGGGGTCACTGCGGAGCAAAGATGAGGACGGGACCGAAAGGGGGTGAAGAGTGGGAATAGGGGCTCACGAGGAAGTAGTCCGGTACACGCCGCGTAACAAGCGGCTCGCCCGCACGCGGTGCGGGGTCGAATTGTAAGCTGATAAACGGCAAGAAATTCGTCAATAAATCATCAGCGAGCACGATCATGAACGATGAGGACAGGGAGTGATGTCACATAAATAAGTGACGATTTTGTTGGACAAGAAGGGTGAGTCAGGACGTACAAGCTGTATGATAGTTTTTCGTCGATTTCCATGATCGCGGCTTGGTTGCCGCAACGATAACAATAATTCGGCGCACTGAATATCGTAACCACGTTCCGATCTTGGCCCCAATTGTACCCTATTAAGATGAGGATGCCACAGGAAAAGCGACGGTCGATTACCAAGCCCTGATTCGGCCGGTCAATGGTATGGAAACACTTACCCTCCATCACAAGCTGGTGCGCCCGCGCAACGAGCGTAAGCCCGTTATTGTGGTTGAACGCCTCGGAAATATCCTGCCCAAAGGTGTAACCCGCACCACGGGGCGAGATCCCCCATCCGCAGCGATCATCGGGGTCGGACCAGAGAAGGTCACACATGGGCCCTTCATGAGGTACTTCTTGTACGCGGTCGATGGACCGAACGTGGTCGAGGGTGTCAATCGAAGGCGAGAGGCCGCCATGGAGGCAGAATATCTGTTATGTGGCATGTCAGGTTTTTGTACCTCGTATGTAGATCACGCGATACCGCCGGTTACCCAATTGCATGGGTCTGACGGAGAAAGGGGCGAAGCGAAAAGATGAGAGGAACGCACTTGATTTTCAATCAAAGCAGTCAAGGGAAGGTAGTCGAACAAATCGGTGAAGTACCGCCATACATTGGCGTTTCCGTATTTGCGCAGGCATTCGTCGTAAAAACCGTACACTTGCGTGATCTGTCGACTTTCGTGATTTCCACGGAGGATGGTGACTCGTTCGCGGTAGCGCAGCTTCATCGCGACAAGGAGCGTCACAGTCTCGACAGAATAGTAGCCTCGGTCGACGTAGTCTCCCATGAAGAGATAGTTCGTATCGGGCGAGTTGCCACCGATGCGGAAGAGTTCAGACAAATCATGCTAGGAAAGCAAATGGGGAACAAGCCCGGCATTAGGACGGACAACAGAGGATGTCCAAGTGGAGATACGGGAATAGGGAGCGAGAAAAAAGAGAGCACGCACGAATTGTCCATGAATGTCTCCACATACGGTTACAGGACATCTTACGGGCTGCACATTCGACTCTTCCATCAAAATCTCTCTCGTCTATCGAACCGAGTGCCATCGCAGATCATACAGGCAAATATCGGTAAAAAGTGAGATGAAAGAGATCATCAGATGGGCGTGGCGCGTTATCAGAACATGCGATTCACGAAACGAGACGCACCTTCTCGCATAACTTTTTGACGTCTGCCTCAGAGAGTTGTTTGCATTGACTGAGCTGTTGAATCCAATTATCAATTTCGCTTTCCATCGTGTGTGGGTCGAGTGGTGTAAGGACGGGAAATGGGTGTAAGGGAGAAAAGGCCGGTGAGGGTAGGAGAGTCCAATGATGTTGTGCTTGATCCTCCTTGTGACGGACTTACGGGGGTTTGCGCCAATGTCACGAATGTCACATTGTCACATTATGTGACACACTGAGACAAGAGATCCCAAAGGACGCGAGGACTGCAAGCTTGCACTGAAAACAACAATATGGATCACCAAGCTGTCTACACCACCGATGAGGTAGAAAACAAGCCTTAAGATCCCCTTTTCTGATATTCATGTCTTTTGCTTAGTATGGCCGGCCGTTCATCATCCTTCGAGAACAGGCCAAGAAAACTCGAGTTCATGGTACAGAAGCAATCAAGGTATGTACTCTCTTTCTATCCTTCTAGGATGTCAACCATCATCTTCAGTAGACCCATATCCTCGCTGCGCGGACCATGTCCAATATTCTACGGACATCATTGGGACCACGAGGTACGTGTCCGCCATTTACTACAAGTACAGGAGTTGATCGAACTGCGTGTTCATCTTTCGGTATTCATAGGCCTTGACAAAATTCTGATATCCCCTGATGGCGAGATTACCGTGACGAATGATGGCGCGACGATTTTGACTCAGATGGAGGTCGAGCACCAAATTGCGAAGCTGCTTGTACAACTATCCAAGAGTCAGGACGACGAGATTGGGGATGGTACCACTGGTGTAGTCGGTGCGTCCGTTTCGACTTGCTACGCTTATGATGAATTCACGTCCACCCCTTTTTTATTATTATGAATCATCCTTTCTCATCGCACAGTTCTCGCTGGTGCGCTGCTGGAGCAGAGCGAAGGGCTGCTCGACCGCGGTATTCACCCCATCCGAATTGCCGACGGCTTTGATCGCGCATGCAGAATCGCGGTGGAGAATTTGGATCGCATTGCTGACCGAGTAGAGTACTCCAAGGAAAACACAGAAAACCTCCTTAAAACCGCCATGACAAGTCTTGGCAGCAAAATGTGCGTCCCCCAGTATATCTCATCCCCTTTTCATGCATGGAGAAAACGCATCGACTTGATTACTGACTGACGTTTTTTTTATTTGCACAACTTCAGCGTCTCGAAAGAGCTTGAACAGTTTGCCCAAATTGCAGTCGACGCGGTCCTCCAAGTCGCCGATCTCGAGCGGAAAGACGTTCTCTTTGACCTCATCAAAGTTGATGGCAAGGTTGGCGGCTCCCTCGCCGACACGACGCTCATCAAGGGTGTCCTCATCGATAAAGATATGTCGCATCCCCAAATGCCGCACTTCGTCGATGACGCCCGCATTGCGATCCTCACCTGTCCCTTCGAGCCCCCTCGCCCCAAGACCAAGCACAAATTGGACATCACGAGCGTGGAGGAGTACAGAAAGCTGAGGGAGTACGAGAAGGAGAAGTTCATGGACATGATCAAGCGTGTGAAGGACAGTGGCGCGAACTTGGTCATCTGCCAGTGGGGTTTCGATGATGAAGCGAACCATTTGCTGATGCAGAATGATTTGCCTGCGGTGCGGTGGGTGGGTGGTCCGGAGATCGAAGTACGTGGTTTGTTCGCCGTTCTCTTTCAATGTCATTGACGTGGTTAACAGCTCATCGCGATTGCAACAAATGGCCGTATCGTGCCGCGTTTCGAGGATCTTACATCGGACAAACTGGGCCACGCAGGAATTGTACGGGAAGTATTGTTTGGTACGACGCGGGACAAGATGCTCGTCATTGAGAAGTGTGCGAACACTCGTGCTGTCACCATCTTCGTTCGTGGAAGCAACAAGATGGTTTGTCTTCCCCTTTCTTGTCACACAGAGCCATAATACTCTGAGATCTGATCTAACTTTCTACAGATTGTCGACGAAGCAAAACGTGCCCTTCACGATGCCATCTGCTCCGTCCGCAACCTTATTGTAGACAACCGCGTTGTCTACGGTGGTGGTGCAGCGGATATCAGCTCCGCGTTAGCGGTCCAGAAGGCTGCCGACGAAGTTTGTTCCCTTACGCTCAGTTCTGCCATTTTATATTGCTGATCATGCTGGTTCAGATCCCAACCATCGAGCAATACGCAATGCGCGCATTCGCGTCTGCTCTGGACTCTGTCCCTCTCGCGCTCGCTGAGAACAGCGGTCTTTCGCCGATCGAGACGCTTGCTGAGGTGAAGAGCCGGCAGGTCAAGGAGGGGAATGCAAGCCTTGGCATCGATTGCAATGGCAGGGACGAGAACGGTGCGTCATCGTCTCGTCTCTCGCCACAACACCGTTCGGTATGCTCATTAAAGCTATCTTCATCCATAGATATGAAGAAGCAGTTCGTATACGATCCCCTGATCTTAAAGAGACAACAGTACTTGCTGGCGACTCAGGTACGTTTTCAGATTTCATGATCTTAGCTGACGCTCAATATACCTTTGAACTTTCATGTAGCTGGCCCGTGCCGTGCTCAAAATTGGTTAGTCCAAACTCCGCACTTCATTTTTAACGTGAGCGCCTAATCGATTTGTTACAGACGATGTGATCACCGCTGGCGAGGCGGACGAGTAGTCATGAAGCATGTATAGTAATTAGAGTACTGATAATTCTCTTTTGATGCATCTCAGGACAGTATACATTCTGGATTCTGGATTCTGGACATAGAGTCGTTGCAGATCTTATTGCCTGATACAGAGCTGTTGCATAGCTGGTCTGTTGAAGGTGAACAGCGACTGACCGCCTGGCCGTAGCGTCTTGCAGGCCTGTGCGGGCTCTGGACGCCGTTAGAGATCAGAATAATTATCCCAAACACGACACGAATCTCATAAAAGTGCAAAATACAACATGATGTAATCCATTTCCATCCGCACTCCGTCTCACAGGTCGTCATAAAGTTTAGTGTCAGAGATCAGCGAACTTGTCAGTCGCCTGGAATTATCGGACTGGGCGTCAGTATGAAGAGTTGAGACAGATGATGGGAGCATGATACCGACCTGCACTAGCAATTTGGAGGTGCCTGGTTCGCGCGAAGAGTGGCCGGCGTCGGGGACGATGTGCAGAGTAATCTCGGGCCAGACCTAAGACCATCACGTTGAGGTTATGTAGCAACACACTGGGATGCATGGTCAGAAGCTGACCTTCTTCAGAGCATAGGCCGTTGTCGCCTGTAGCCCGATGGATTCAGTAAATGCACGACAGAAACCAGGACAAGAGGTTGGGTAGACTTACAGGACAGACAACATCATACCGTCCTTGCACGATAATTGTAGGGATGTGACGGCTGTAGGAGTTACAAAGGATCAGCCCACTGTCCATTACTAATAAACCTGTCCTGCTTGCATCTTGTCGATTTCCTGCTTCTCAAGCAGTTGTCCGTCACGCATGAACCCGTCATTGATAAAGTAGTGATTCTCGATGCGGGCGAATGCACTACATCGTGAGAGGGAGGGATCAGAAAACAAAAAAAACAAGCTAGCGAGGAAATGATGGGCATACTTTGCCCAGTCGTCCTTCTCCGCCTCTGCGATGTGTGCAGGGTCGACGTAAAGTTTTGAAGTGGACATCCTGATTGATAGCACAGATATGGTATTCAGACACCGACATAACGAAGGGAGCGGAGACTATGAGGACGCACTCCCACTTGGACCAGGCTTTGGCCGCCTTGATTCGTGTTTCGTCATCGACAGAGTTGAGCTGAGCATGATATGCGAGGACCATGTCTCCGCGCTCAGTTTCAGGAATCGGCTCGATGAATTCGTCCCTGTTATTGAAAGCTGATCAGAATACATCGTCGTAGGAGCAAAGATGTCATATACTAACCATGCCTCAGGGAATAAGTGGGATGCTCCTTCTTGGTAGAAAAATCTCAGTTCACTGATTGATTTGTATTCAATCAGCGAGGCTGACCACGGGGTTTCAGCGATTTTGAACGGTTACCTCTTCCTCAGGATGAAGATTCCACTAGAAGGTCCCGATTAGAGATTGGAGAAACAGGGATGAGGTGCCAAATCTACCGGAGAATCAAGGTCTTGACACGATCGGGATACGACTACGACATAATGTCCATTGTCAACCCATCAGATGTGTATCAAGGTCACGGGGCGCTTGCCTGAGCATAAGCCAAGCTAAGTGTCGATCCCTACATACGATATAGTAAATCTCGTCGAGATCGTCAGTATGAAAATGGGACATACCCAAGATCCACCAAATACGTGCCACTTGTCGATCTTCAGATGCTCACGTAGACGCTCCATATCCTTGACCAGGTCCCATGTCGTGTTCTCCTCCAAGTTTGCACTCCTGATGACAGTAACAGATGCAAACATATTTACAGCGAATGTTCAGGGTACATACGGAATTGATTTCCCAGCACCTCTTTGGTCCAAAAATATTATCTATGCAGGCAAGACAATAAGCGATTAAGGAAAGGCAATTAACAGCAAATGCTCTCTAACCTTGTATTTGTCCGGATTGAAGAACCCGCGATCCTGCTTGTCACACCCTCCTCCAGGCCCACCTTTGAGCAGGCACGTCAAAATCCGTACAGACATGAAATCGAGATAAATAGACTGCTCACCGTGAACGAAGATGACTGTGTACCAAACGTATCGAACGACATTAAAAGAAATACCGAAGGAAGAATAGCATTGTCCATACCAGGTGCACCCTCCTTATTGCCTGATACTTCATAGCTGCATGAATGTTTAGCTCATGGATAATATTTACGCTGATACGAAAGGACCAGCCACGCACTGAAGGCGGTGAATTTCGGAGACCTTGAGCTTGTCCGTCTCGAATGGCTCTGAAGCGGCGGTATACATTGTGCGTGACACAAATTTACGAGCGTGACTAATGTTTCTGCGATAGAAAATAAGTTGAGCTGGTCGAGGAGGGAGCTGGAGAGAACGAAGAGCTCTCAATCTCGGTCTCATCTGCTTCAATCTCACGGAGGATCTAAAGTGAAAGTTGCCTTTTCTGGAGATCCAGATACAATGCTCCGGCCCGGCTCTCATATCCTTCCGCTGAGCGACTCATATTCCGCGAATTTGGATTACAGCTTCATGTCAAGGTGAACACCTCTGAAATTTGAACACCTTAATTATTTTCAGACGTGGACGCAGGACCTCTCACAATGAATGGCTCTCTGACCATGTAATTCACCGGCAGAATTAACAGCAGTATAAACATTTTTCTCGCGTCCTTCATCGCACGACAACAGTTCCAGGCCCAGAACTCAGTCTTTTTCTGAGCCTGACAGAATACTCAAAGTAAAGGTTGCAGTTAATTATGTACAGACACGCTGCCCGGGCCAGCTATCATGAACAAACAAGCGACATTGAAGACAGCTTATCTTTTCGCAATTGAGATCGGAGGTTCAGAATATTTTCCGCACCAGTCCTCCGCCGAGTGCCATACCTACAACGGTTTGTTAGAAAATATAGAAGACAGAATCAAAGGTATGCTGACCTGCTCCCGCGCCCAATCCGGCGGCAGCGGAATGCGCCATCTAGTAAAAATGCGTTAGCTGTGGTACTCGCCATGGTGACGGGTCCCAAGACTGACCGTGTTCTTGAGCGCTCCGTACTTTGCCTTCTTCTCCTCCTGACCCTGTGCTTGCTGCAAACCAATAGAATTGGTTGAGCCGTTGGCTGGAGGGGGCAGGTCGACCCCGTGGTGTGCGGCCATAAAAGGTTTGTATGCACGCTTCTCGGAAATTTGATTAGCGCCATATGCAGGCTGCACATAAGACGGCGGGGTGGACGTGGGCGTGGGCGGAGCGCCTGAGATTTTCTCGACGTGGTTGGACGGGAACAAGCCCTCGTTACCGTTCACCTTGCCCGTCCACCAGTCAGCATTTGTCTCAGAGATTATCTCGATGATGTCTCCTTCAGAGAATGACAGATCATTGGGATCCTGACACAAGAACTGATTTAGTGATCGATTTGATAAAAAAAGAACGGCCACATATACCTGACTATCCTCATTGTATGCCCATAGTGCACGCGCCTGATTAGGGCGGGCAGGGACGCTACGTCTTCGCACTGGAGGAGGGGGTGCAAACTGGCTGTACCCCATTGTTACTGTATGATGGTAGTCTCGAAAGTATGTTGGACGCGTCCATGGACGAAATATAGTTCTGGGACACCAGGAACTGGACGTTCTGCTGCATTTGAGAAAGGACATGGCTAAGGAGAGCGGCAGCTTGAGGGTCAGTCGGGATTGCCATGATACGGATAGTGTGCAATCGGTCCAAGGGGAGGTGAACTTATTCTTACATTTCAGTACAGATTTTATATACGCGCCTGTGTATCCAAGTTCCCATGATCTATGACTCGAATTGATATATCAATTGCTACAATCAACTGTAAATTAGTATATATCACCTCGAGGAAGGCTCACATGCACATTGCGTGCAAGGAACGAAGCCGCCGCGGTGGCCAACGACTCGACTTGGCCATACCAGCGGAGCCGGACAATTTGATCGATTTCGCTTTATTTCCTTATTTGAAAATACTTGTGACTTAATTTTTGCAGCCAATGAGTTTCCAATCACGTGCGCTCTTCTTCAAGACTGAAGATCTTTAGAGAAAGATAATCTATCTCTTTCGTTTGCACAAACCTTTCGCAAGTACTACTGGATAAAAAAATGCCTGCTGTGACTCTCATTTCCGCTGTACCTCAATATATCTCTTCCGAAGAGCACAGGACCCTCACTGGATCCACCCCTGCATCGTTCAACGATATCCCGTCTGTTCTCCGCCACAAAGAGGAGAATGTATCCATCGCCTTCGACCCCCCAGTGGAGGCATTTTCTGCCGAAGACGGGGCTCAGGGGACTCTGTATATCATAGAAAGGTTGATATGAGTAAATCGCTCCCGCGCGCCCAACGCTAACCTAAGACTCCTTTCACAGTGTGCTTGTATTCATGTCCTCTACGGGTCGGGGATTCCAAGTCGAATACCCATCTATAACTCTCCATGCAATCTCCCGTGCAGAGACAGGGCCATTTATCTACTGCCAGCTCGATGAATCTGCACAAGACGGGCAAGGACAAATAGCAGGAGAGTCTGAAGAAGTTTCCGAGATGCGCGAGCTGAGCATTAAAACCCAAAACGCGTCTTCACGTACATGCAATCTCTTTCCCCCACATCATCTCTCAAACTAATATCCATTTTTTGATTTCAATTCTTACCGTCTAGTTGAGCCTATATTCGAGTCATTATCATACTGCGCGTCCCTCCACCCTGACCCCGCCACGGATGAAGACGATTTGGACGATGCATTCGTCGACGCAGGCGATTTTGAGACCTTCACAGGGACTGAAGGCGAGGAGCTGAGCGAAGTGGGCAGGGTGCGCAGTGATTTTATCAAGAATAACCGCTATGCGCCTTACTAGACTGTGACACCGTTCTTGAACTCCTCATCTCTTCGTGTAGGCTGCTCTTGCGCATCTCGAGTCAATCATATACGATCCCCATGAGCAATCGCGCGAGTCAGAAAACGGAGCCGAAGTTAATGGTGTGAAAGCATCACATGTACATGAAGATGGGCGAGTCTCAGACGAAGAGGAAGACAAAGGTGATAATAATACAACTTGATTTAATCATTGCAGTTTCAGTGTCAAAAAATCGAAAAGAATCAAAACTGCGTGTACATATATGATATACAGACATGCGAACGTGGTACAGATCACGAGAGCAAGGAAACGTATGCGTATAGTATTACATTCGACCTCCACGGCTTCCAGAGGACCGTTCTACCTTGGGATGTTAGCCCTAAGGTCCGGCGACAGTGTTGTCATCGGTTTGACGCCTGGGAGTGGGCCCCAGTCGAACGCGGGAGGAGGCAGGATGGTGCCAGAAGTCGTATTCTTTAATTGCACAGGAGGATCATGAAGCCTCTTGGAAGATCGATTCCGTGGCCACTGTGGTGTGGAAGGCACGCTGAGTTCTTTCAGGATGAACGGTGGTAATTGCAGAGGCGGCGAGTATGCAAGAGTAGGTACACTCGAGCTCCCCAAGGCCCTTGTCTTCTTCTGCGGCGTCTCGAAAGCCGTTGGAGCAGCCGACGCTCTACCAGCTGTGACATTCAGCAGGGGCTCTTTGCGGACCTTGAGCAAAGCTTCCTTTAGCCTGTGGGCAGACCTTTCTGCGTTAAGAGCAGCCGCCGTTGAAGATGCGACATCCGATGTTAAATCGGAAGGCCCTCTGGAGTCATCTGGTAAGCGTTTGTCCCGGGCAGGCGAGCCCAATCCACCATCGAAATCTAACTTCGCTATTCTGGCAGCCAGGCTGTTCACATCAGATGACTGTTGTTCGATCGCGATGTCGATGTTTCGGAAAGTCCTGTTGATCGTGTCCAGGGACGGCGGTCTGGTAAGAAGAAAGGCTAGTCGTCAGGATCATGATCATCTATAGGCGTCAAGAACGTACTTGATGCCCGGTTTGCCTGTCTTCAATTGGTTCAACTTCTTCTTCGCCGCTTGCAAATGATCTTCCAGCTTCTCGATAAGGTCCCCCATTGTCTGTGGGTGACAGGTCAGCATTCTTCAGGGTGCAGCGAAAAGGTAAACTCACCCGAATGTCCCTCCTCAACCGAGTTTGCGACTCCACGTGTTCTGGACTGAGAGATCTCGTCTTAAGTATCTTGGTAAATTCAGCATCTGACTTGGCTTTGTCAAAGCGGATAATCTCCTCCCTCCTGGTTTTGGCTGTGACACCATCGTCAATTCGGTTGCTGTCTTGAGATCGGATGGACATACCTTTCAGCAGATTACTCTCGACCTCCCTGATTGAGACCTTCATGCTTTCCCTCATCCTCTCCAGCTCATCAACCTGTTCCTTGCAAGCCTTCATGGTCTTGGCGAACGTAGCGACGTCATTCAGTGTAATTCCGGAACTCTTCCCTGAGAAGGTGGATGACGTCGACCTCGCGAGCTGTTCTCTTTTTTTTGCTCGCCTCTTCAGCAAGGACACGCAACTGCATGGCGAACATACATCATCAGATATCCTTTTACAATTAGTACATTAGATTGACTTACGTCTTCCAATTCCTTGCCCAAGCCAGCCACCAGATGGATACACTCTTTCTGCAGTCCTTCCTCAAGGGTTTCCAAGGGCTTTTGNGGNAGTGTGGGGGCTAGCGCGGGTTTCATTAGTGATATAGGTGCCGCACCAAGAGTCGGTGCCGTTCCCCAGGTGGGCTTGAGTGCAGGTGTTGCTGGTGTGATTGTCAGCTGTCCAGAAAGCGCAGTAACGGGTGGCGGAGTTGAAGGCAACCCAAACAAGCCAGGTGCGAAAGGCTTAATCGCAGATGGGATCTTGGTGGCGGGAAGCGAGGCGGCGGTCTCAGAGCTCGCAGGAGGCTTTACAGACCCGAACGCAGACAGAAGCGGCGGAGTTTTTGGACGCGGCAACTTTTTCTCCGTTGCCGCTGCCGTCAGAGGAGAAGGAAGTTCGGGCTTGGGCGAAGGAGTAGTCAACTGGCCAAACAAGGGCGACGGCTTTACTTCAGACGGTGATGCAGACGGAGTGGTCCACTGTCCGAACGGTGTCTTTGGCGAAGCAGGTTTGGGTCTCCAAGTACTTGGAGAGGTGGCTGTCGATTTGCCCTCTTCATCTTCACCACCCCCTGAGACAGGTGCGCCGGCCAGCGGTGAACTACGAATTGGTCGAGTGCTGGGTCGACCAAGGCCAATGTTGAGGGATATTGGTGAAGGCGACTGAGTTGATGGCAAGATGGGCGTCGGCTGGGCTATGGAAAGTTGGGGTGATGGTGTCTCCGTTGAGTCTTTCGTAGGGGAACCAGGTGGAGTGGTAGTTTGAGTGCGCTCCAGTGTCGGTGAAACTGGCTCAAGCTTGACAGATGGTGCCTCTGGCTTTATCGTAACAGAAGGCGATCTTGATAGTGGCAAAGGCACTTTGGTTGGTGAAGTGGCTTTTTTGATCTCTCCAGTCTCTTCCTCATCAACCTCCGTAATCCTTCCAAGTTCAGCCGTCGACTCGCGCCCGCCCTCTTCTTCCTCTTCTTCTTCCTCTTCCTCCTCTTCTTCTGGCGTACTGGAGTACTCATCATCCGTCAGGAACGCGTCAATGTCATCTTCCCCTTCGTTTTGGTCCTCATCTGATCGAAGGGTAAGCGAAGCCAGCTCGTTCTCATCGTCATTTTGACGCTTACCTTCATATTCCTGAACTCGATCGACCTTGACAAACGATGATGATACCGAGGCAGTGCTGAACGACAATTCACCAACAGATTCCTCTGTCGGAACTCTAGTAGGTGGACTTGTCTCCTTACCCTTCTTTTTCGCCGTTTTCCCTTCATCAATTTTCCCTTCCTCTTCCTCATCGGTTTCCCCTTCCTCTTCCTCCTCAGATTCGACCGTCTTATCTCGCACCTTGAGCGACGGCAGGGACGGTGGGGTCTTCGTAGGCGTGGTGCTCGTAGGTTCCTCCGCCGTTTTACTGGGTGTCTGCGGCAGCCTATCAAATGCAGATAGGGGTGCTTTGGGTTTACCCTCATCCTTAGCATCGCGCAGCATCTCGCTAAATGATTTCTTGGGTCCTGCCAACTGAACAAAGGCACTCGTCGTCACGCTATAGGCGCTGAATGCAGACACAGACGGCGGGGTAGACTGTGGCGTCGTCGTTGCCGGGGGTGCAGCAGGCCCATCGAACGCAGATTTAGGTCTTCCCAAAGCTGACGTCTGGCCAAAAGCGCTCCCCGACACTGCAGGTTTCGGCGGCGCAGTAGTACCAAGTGCCGTTGCCGGTTGTGAGAAAGCTCCAGCGCTAGTATTGATAGGCTTGGGGTTGGCAAAGGGGGAGTCCTTATTGAAGCTGCCAAAGCTCGACATGCTGCTGAACGGCGAAGGGACTGACTTGACATTGGAAAATGCTCTGGCAGGAGCGATGGGAGTTGTGCTAGTTGCTGGAGGTGTTGAGGGTAAGTTCGGAGCGGGAGTAGCCGATGAGGGTGTCGGCGACGCAGATACGTGCAGCTTTGTAGGTTGAGGGGCTGGTTGGGAGATAGAAGCTTGCTGTGGCGCTCCCGAGACGGCTGGCATAGCTTGTGGAAGCTCGGTTGGAGCTGCTGGAGATGGGGTGGCTTGATTACTCGTAGTAGAGGCCGGTTGACCAAACACCGTTGACCCTGAACCACCAAAAACACTGATTCCATCCGAAGGCTTTTTATCTGTCGCAGTTTTCCATACCGGCACAGTAGGTAATGAAGTCTGCGCAGCACTCCCAAAAGCTGATAGCCCTCCGGACGCGTAACTCCCAAAACCGCCCCCACCAAACCCAGACGATGATGGCGTGGTAGACATTGGCGAAGGTTGAGGGGTACTCGCCACAGCCGAGCCAGCAAATCCAGACTGTCCGAACGCAGGCTGCCCAAACGTGGACTGTCCAAATGCTGACTTGCCAAAAGCAGGTTGCCCGAACCCAGACGTCGTCCTCGTCATTGAGCCGAAGCCCGTTCCCGTTTGGCCAAAGGCAGGAGAAGTAGACGCAGGTTCCGCCGTAGCCTTTGTGGTACTCTCACCATCTTTTTGCACAAATTTGGAGAAAACACCAAAGCCAGGGGACAATGAAGAAGCTCCGAATCCAGACGCTGGTTGGCTGGGTGTAGCGCTTGGTTGCGAAGCGGCGCTGCCAAACAGACCTGTAGTCCCAAGGCCCGCCTTTGGCTGAGCATTCGCTGAGCCTCCTCCCAATGAAAGGCCCCCAAGATCGGAGCTAGCATCGGTGGACATGGCATCCATAGAATCAGAGGATTCTATCTGAACTGGTGGGCTAGGAGCAAACGACGATACCGATGTAAATGCGGAAGGCCCCCCTTTGGCGAACGCTCCAAAACCACTCGTGGTCTGCCCTTTTTGCGATGACTGCCCAAAAGGTGATGATGTAGGCTGTCCGAAACCTGAACCTAAAGCTTGGCCAAAGGTGGAGGGCTGACCAAAGGAACTCTGACCAAATGCAGGCTGGCCAAACGTTGATGAGGGCTGAGAATCAAATGCAGACGGTTGCCCAAATCCTGATGGTGCTGGTTGTCCGAACGCACTCGTTGGCTGAACAGTCTGCTGAGGCAATGTAGTAGCTGCAGCAGCCAAATCTGCAACTATCCCAGGATATGGGATCCCTCGTGAATTGATAATGTACCAACCAATCACCGTCCCGTCACTTGCGTACGCGAACATGATGGGCGGCGGGGGAACCTCAACGGATTCTCCGGAAGCCATAGTATGATTATAAGGCTGCTGATTCTTCAAGTCCAAATCCAAACCGACCATCGTGGTCTCCTGTGCATCCTTGTCCAAAGGCATACTCGGCGTGGCAACGTCATCCAACGACAACCTTTGCCATTGATCTTCAGTTGCCGAAGTAGCAACCGAGCCGATTACGCCAATATCTGCAGTTGTACTATCGCCCACAATAAGCATGATTTTGACTGGATCCCAATTTCTTAATACCACAGTGAAAGCACCAGGTGGTCGAAGACCAGACGAGAAGAACGACAGGGGAATGGAGACATCCAAGGCAGCGTTACGTTTGGCGTCATATGATACAATGAAATGTGTCTGATCGGTTTGAGCGTCGAGTGGCAAAGGAGCATAGATGGTGTAGAACGCGGCATTGGATAGCCAAGTTGTATGGATTGCGCTCTGATTACCGGAAGCAGTGGGTTTGGGGATGAAAGATTTGAATTGATTAACGTCAGTTGGGCTGAACGTGATGATATCTCCACTTTGCAATCCAATGGCCAGTTGCTTTCCCTTCGGCGACCAGGACACTGCGCACGAGTTAGTATATATTCAACATGCACAGGCGAAACATGACGAACGGCTCATTGGAAACGTTTCCGGAGTGCCCCCACCTCGCCACCCGGCAACAGACTGCATTGTCGTCACATCCAACACTTCCACGAGTTGACTACTACCGCTTCCGTCTGGTTCACGAAGAACAGCAACAAGGTCGGGTAAATCTCCCGGATTCGGATATATATGTCGTACTGCAGTGGGAGTTGTAGAGGGGAAGGTGTGGAGAGGGGTAATGTCGTTGGTCCCAGGTGTACAAAGTGCATTAGCGTCATAAACAAGGATAGGGCCTTCGAGAAGCCCGACCAAAAGTTTGCTTTCGTTACACGTAAAGACCAAGTAATGTGGATTGACTGAAGGTAGTGGCAGCGTTCTGCTCGCGGTCATAGGTTCATCGCTTTTCCCATCCGCCACCAAAAGTTGCGCTCGAAGGTCGGACACGCGAGATGTTATGAGGGCTATGTGATCCAAGAAAAAATTGTGAAACTCTGATGACAAAAATACAAAGAAGAGACACACCTTTTCTAGAAGAGCTTGTCACGATCGCTGCAAACCATCCCCTGTTGTTTGCGACCGAGAATAATTGAGCCTTGCTAGGAAAAGGATTGAGATCAAGAGGCTCCGGTGAAAGTCTCACTCTCGCGCGTTTGTTGAGCATACGAATAGACAGAAACTATCCACGATATTCAGTCATTATCCAATTCGAAAATTGACGACCACATACATCTGGTGAAGCATCCTCTGCCTCTAGAGCGACGCGTTGAACCGGGGCCCGGTTCGGGGTAGGTAATTGACCAACATTCATATCGCCGGTATGCCAATTAACAAGTCCTGGTTCAGTTGTATCAAAACACACACGAAAACTATACCAGGTCTGCGAAGGTAGATGAGGGAGAGGACTAGGACAGTGGGATGCGCACAAGATGCGAAAATGGCTTACAAATGCAACTGGCCTTGCNCNTGACGCGCGCGCACGTGCTCATTGACCATAACGGGCTCAGTAATGATGTTGTGTTGACTCGGAATTTGTTGTATCGCTATGTACAGAACTTTTATTATTTAACTAACACTGCGACCCGGAGTCGAGAGACTGCAGCGGATCTTCCATCATATCTCTCAGATAGCAACGATACCCATCATCTGCTAGACTAGACGATAGAACGTACTCAATTTGATGCCTTCAGACTCGAGACGCACGCCCATCCCGATAACTGTGTTCACTGGCTTCCTCGGCTCGGGAAAGACCTCAATCATCCTCTCGCTCCTTCCCCAGCTTCCAGGTGACTATCGCGCAGTCCTTCTGAAAAATGAATTTGGCGATGCGCAAGGTGAGTCTAACACATCATTGGAACTGAAGCCGTTGGACCTATGGAATGCAAGTCGATAGTCAGCTGGCAAAGCAAAGCAATTTGGCGGCAGTCAGTGAGATCCTGAACGGGTGTATGTTAGTATCTGAGCATTTTTTCAAGGATTAAATTATTTACCGCGAATGGAAGAACAGGTGCTGTGTGCTCGTTGGGCAAATGCAAACGGCCCTGCTTGAAATTCTAGGCAAGTTCTCTACTGAATCGCACATTGCATGCCCATCACCCTAATGATTTCAATCTTAGAAAATTATAGCCCAGACCGCATTATAATCGAGTGCTCGTACGCTCGGTATTCTCTCATCATCTCTATATTGAATTAATCCATGGCTTTTAACTTCAGCGGCTCCGCATTTCCCGCAACGCTTGCGTTTCAGATCCGAGAGCTCGAACGCGAGACAAATAGAGCACTTACTCTTGACGCCATCGTCACAGTGATAGATGCTGAAAATTTCGCTGGCTACGAGGATACAAGCACGACTGCTCGCATGCAAGCACAGTACACCGATGTCATTCTCATTGTACGACGCCATCTATTTTCTTCTTCTTTTGAACCCACAGCATATCATCCTGATCTCCTCCACGATATTTCATTCCTCGTCTCCCCCGTTCAGTACAAGTACTCACCAGCTGCAACTTCATAGAATAAATGGGAGCACGTATCCGAGCGTGCATTGGACGACGTGCTAGAACACCTAAACACGCTCAACGACCTGACACCCAAGATCAAGTGTCAAGGCCGAGCGGGTGTCGATCCTTCACTCATATTTGGCCTGGACTCCAAACTATTCCTCGACACCAAAGACCATGCCGGCATGGTCGTGGATCCAGCGCACCACGAAGAGGTCGAGACCGTCACTGTTTATCGAGGTGCGAAGAACCCGGTTCTCAGGCATGCTGCACATACACACTCGAGTGCATGTAACCACGAAGAGCATGCCGGGGAGGACGATTTACAACAAGGAGACGGAGATGGACTCGTGGCGTTCATTGAAGAGGAGAATCTGAAAGAGGCACTCTCGAGCATATCCAAAGAGACCGTCTATCGCGTCAAGGGTTTCGTCCGCCTTCCATCAGGCTTCCGCATTCTAAACTGGGCATTTGGACGGTACGATCTGCACACTTTGGTACAATACTCTGGCGATGAGGGAGATGTGGTAAAGTTGACGATTATGGGTGAACGGGGTGAAGTGAAGCGGACAGCGCGAAGGCTTGCAGAGCATCTAGGAGCTAGCCTACTAGCCTGAATCGATACTGTGTACTTATATTGCAGAATGCATGCTATCCCGTTCCAGAAGTCATCACGGTCTTGAGTTGAGCTTGGTGCTCCCAGTCATACGCGTCTGATTACACGTTCATCCTAACAGGTTCCCTTGTCACCCCAGTCGATTCGCAAAAATTTGGATTGTGCTCTCATCAGTATCAGACATCTACAATTGTCCAAACTTCACCTCGGTATCGATAGCAAACCAACAGGGTAGTAGAAATACAGAGAGCAGATGAGATAAAATCAAAAAAAGTAACAAAAGCTCCAGATACGACAGAAGCGGAAGTGGCAAGGGGGGGTGGGGGGACGGGGGAAAGGGGTGGTGAGCATATGAGAAACGAAGATATCAAAATTGAAGCAGAGGCAACAGCGTGGATCCCAAACTAAGCAACATATGGTAGAATAAGTCAGAGAGCCGACAGAGAGGAAACGCACGAAACATCGGATGCAACCAAAATATATATGATAGGGCACGGAAAGATGGATCACAGATATCCCAATCCCTCTCTACGAAGTTGAGATCGCCCATGGCTGGTCCATCGTCGCCATCGGGCCATCCCACTTCCAACCTGTCGATTGATAATATGCAGCCTCACCCCCGTCGATCTCGCTCCAGATACTAAGTCGTAGCGGGTCCGAATCGCTCGACTCCATGTCCGCATTCGCCTTGGCACTTGTCATAGCCGGAGAGGAAGTCACACCTCCAACGGAAGATACTGCCGCATGCCCTGCAGCCTCAGCCTCTGAGCCCGACTCAGGACTAGGGTTTGCAGAACTGGTAGGCACAAGATCAGGCGTCCCGGCGTCGTATCCGGAGAAGTCGAGGAATTCGATCAGGGGATCGGTAGCAGGCAGATGTGCAGACGGCGGCGAGAGAGGCGTCGACGTGTTACCCGCAAACGTCGTGGACGAAGCAGTCGAGGACGAAGCCACAGAATCAGCCGGCGTGGGATAGGACTGCAAGATTGCGTCGAGCGCAGCTGAGACGTTCGAGCTGAGAGACGATTGTGACCCTTCTACGCTCGTGACCATCTTCATGAGCTCCTCGATTTGCTCTAGATAAAGGGTGGCGTCCTCGTCGGTCTTCATCGCCGCTTCAGCCGCCTCTTGTCTCTTCTGTTGCACATCAATGATCTGCTCTTCCGGTTCTGGCTTGACACGTTTAGGTGATGGAGCTGCAGCCGGCGCCGCGTTTCCTGCCCCA
Organism: Bondarzewia mesenterica; assembly: GCA_004802705.1. Lineage (NCBI taxonomy): Eukaryota > Fungi > Basidiomycota > Agaricomycetes > Russulales > Bondarzewiaceae > Bondarzewia > Bondarzewia mesenterica. The sequence goes on along the minus strand of SGPL01000289.1, from coordinate 16,309 downwards.
GTGGGAGTCTCCTCTTCGCGAGCACGCTTGCTTCCTGTCTTAGGTTCACTAGGCGTGGCGGCAGCGACAGCAGCGGGCGGTGCGGATTCAGTGGGCGTGGGTGCCGTGGCCTTTGACGCTCTTCGCCGAGCAGTGGGTTTCGGCTTCGCGGACGTCTTGTTCTTCGGAGACTTTGGCGTCTGGGGTGAAGCCGTAGGCATTGACGGCGTCGCAGCTTGCGCGGTGGGAGTAGAAGCAGGTGGCGGAGTCGGGGTCGACGCTGCCGCATCTGATACCAGGGCTTGAGCTTGCTGTGGCTTCCTGCGGTTCGCAGGCTGAGAAATGGGCACTTGGCGAGCAGGCGCTGAGGCAGGAGGAGGAATAGGCTGTGGGGGATGCGGCTGTAGTTGTTGCTGTGGAGCCGAAGGGGGTGGAGGACGACCTCCACCACCCGGTTGTGCGCCAGCACCCACTGCCGATAACGCCTGTCCGAAGCCTTGATGCGCATTCTGGACTTGTACCAGCATGCTGCGCAACATGTTCAGGTCGAAGATGAAGCGAGGATTAGCCTTGCTACACTGCTGGCGTTGGTATTGGGCAGTAATGCACTAGAGGATAACGTTAGTAAAGTTAGGATACCATAGCCATTGAAGAAAGTGACGAACAATGACGAGAAGCTTGTGAATTGCTTGTTCATTCTTGACAACAGCATGGTACATGGGCAAGTTAGGTTCAAGATCCTTGACGGCCTGAATCAACTTGTCCAAAGCCTGGTTGTATATGAAGAGCCCTTCCTTCGGAATGTGTTGAGCTGGGAAATTGTCCAAATCTGCAACAAGACGAGAAAACGCAAGCAACGTACCATATCGTCAACAATGGTTGGAACACGAGATATGACGGACGGTTACTCACCCCTCGATTTCTTCCAACCCTCGGCATAGCTCTCGATGTATTTCATCGCATTCTGCAAATCCTCCTCTGTCGGAAGCCGGGGCGGCGGCCGCATCGCACGTTGCTGATGTTGCTGGAACTCAGCGCCCGTCATCTGCGGCGGCACGTTCATACCGTTCATGCCCATCGGCATCTGCGACCCAGGCATACCGCCCATCCCCATCGACATACCCGACACGCCCGACATACCGGCCATAGTTGGCTGAGTTGTCCCAGGCCGTGATGATGGCTGTTGACCTGTGAAGAACTGCATATTCCCGTTCATACCCAGCAAGTGTTGCTGCTGTTGCTGCTGCTGCTGCTGAAACTGCAGCTGCGACGCTTGACCGGGTAGAGATTGCGGACCGGGCGGCATTCCACCGCCAGCGCCAGAATGCAAGTTCTTCGCGAGTCCGCTGCGGAACGCCTGCTGGCTCTCGACGCTACGCCGCAGTTGGTCACGGTGCGTCACAACGAATTCGATGAATCTTTCAGGAAGGGCTTGACTTCGCATATCCGCCTCCGAAACATTGTAGTACTGCGTGACCATATTCATGAACAGCGAGTTTTGAGCCGAACGTCCTCTACTCGGGTCTGAAGGGTCGTGTGCCATCGCCTGCTGGTTCTGATCTGTCGACGGCTGTGGTGGTGCCTGCGACTGCTGAGGAGGCAGCTGCTGACCGTTCGGCGACTGCTGGTTCGTCGCGCGACGTCTGGCATCGTTCCATGCGGAAATGTAGAAGTGATCGAATCCAGCGAGGTACTGCTTATATACCTGCTGAAGGTGTTGGGCGACGGCGGGGCTCGACTTTGAAGGCTGTGATTCGTTGCCGGGGAACGATGTCCAGCCCAAACGACTGCCGATGGCGGGCCAAAGATCATTTTTTTGTGATCTGAACGGAAACGTCAGCAATCTACAGTCTACTTCACGGACAAGTGGGACGAACATGTTCATATCCACCCGATCCAAACACCGCAGCATGGAGCCTGTACAAACTGATGGAACGCCCGTCAAGAGTCATATATCGCTCGTCAACTTGAATGTGACTCTGCTTCGCAAAGTGGGACCAAAACCCCTTCAAATCTCGCTTCCTGTATAGGCGCGGGAAGATGGGGCGGAAGCGAAGGATGCGGCTGGCTCTGTACCGAAGGCTGGGGTGGTAGCGACTGAGGAACCTGTTGCGGCGTACCGCTCGGAACCTGCTGCTGGAGAGCACCGCGGGATGGTGTTCCTTGCCTCATGTTTGGCGACACCTGAGAGAGACCGGGTGGCTGAGAAGGGCTTGCAGCGGCCATCATTTGTTGTTGATTCGGAGTCGGGATCGAGCGTGGAGTATTCGCGCCTTGCTGCTGCATATTGGAAGGCTGATGGCGCATGGAAGGACTGGGCTGCATTGGGAGCATTGATTGCGCCGGAGGCTCTACCGGCTTATTGGACGCGGTGAACATATCAGGAGTATACCCCTTAGCGAGAAGCCAGGCTGGGTTTATCAATCCATTTTGAAGATGTTGGGGAGGGAGAGGTTGCCCCGATTCTCTAAAGGTGCAGATGCAGAATGAATTATAGGTTAAATGAGACGAAAGGTGAAACTCTTACAAAGGAAACACGACTGGCCCTTCGCGCTTCCTCTGAGGCGGCATGATCATCGTCTGGATGCGACGCAACAAAGCTGTCTCGTTCTCCATTTTCTTCTGCAAATCCTGAATTCGCGCCGCGGCCTCACCTGGGGGCAAAGTCGCAGCATTGGCCCTGATCGCCAAGGTTTGCGCATGATTCTGCTGTATGTTCCTCCCCAACGCCCGATATGAAGCTATCAGCGAATTCTGGTCCATGGGCCGTACAGCCTGGCTAGCGGGCTGCTGTAGCGCTCCGTTAGGACCAATCTGTGAGGTAGATGGAACGGGTGAGGCGTGAGAGCCTTGAGGGCCGGACATGGGGAACATCGCTTGCTGTTGCGGAAGCTGACCCTGCGGAGCACCCATGTTGTGCTGAGGCTGGTGGGATTGCTGGCCCATACGAGCGGCGAGAGCGTTCGTAGAATTATTCTGCTGCTGCTGGTTGTGAGCAAGACCCATGAGTTCGATTTGCCGTGACATCGTTGCGGGGTTTCCTTGGAGTGCCTGCATAAGATTATTGGAAGCCCCACCTTGAGGGTTCGCATTGCGCGCGGGGTTAAAAGCAGACTGCAACTGCTGCATGCCGCCGGTATGCACGACACCCCCGGAGAAATTAGGCGGTAGTTGCTGGTTGTGAGATGGGTCGTGGAAAGTTTGAGACGGATTGGGCTGGAGCCCTGCGGAGGTAAGATTAAAAGGTTGCTGGAGTGCCTGCTGCTGCTGGCCCATCTGCTGGGCATTCATGCGAGCCAAATTTTGACTGCGAAAAAAAAATCCGCCATCTGAGGGAGAAAACGACTCAGTATACGTAATGGAATCCCGGGCCAGTACGAAGAGAAGAGACAAAAAGGGCCAAAGCTGACTAAGCCTGCGCTCGCCGAGCGATGGCACTGGGCGTACGGTGGGATTGGAATGGACAGAAGGAGAACGGCGATTCGTATTGGAATAAAACTCGAGGGAGGATTCGGATCAAATGATCAGGGTGATGGGGGGAGGAGAGCTTGTATTTTACAAGGCGGTGTCGTCGAGAAGGGAAAAACAGGGGAAAAAAGTAGAAAGGCGAAAGGGAGCGTACCGGCTGTTGACTCAGTCCCGTGTTGTTCATCATATCAGCCCCGTTGGTGTTGCGGTATTGCTGCTGCATTTGGTGCCACATTCGCCCATGCTCGGGATTGGTGAGGCCACCAATAGTGGCTTGAGCGTCTACCTGCTGCTGCGCCTGAGCTTGCTGGGGGTTGATACCAGCATTGAATCCCGGAGGGAACATGCCATAGTTGTTGGGGAGGCGATCGGCCATCGCTCCTGGAGAGGGAGAAGTGGTAGGCGAAGGATGGTCGCACGCACGGAAGGAAGATGAGGGGAGACGGACTCCAAGATGCGGTGAGAGCGGGTAATAGGGCTAGGCTGCCTGGCTGTACAAAATACGAGAAGAAACGGGGGGACGGGGGATAGGGAACAGGCGATGGGATGGTGGTGGGAGGGAGAAGGCGAGGCGGGAAGAGAAGTGACGGCCAGAGCTGTTATCCTTACACTGCAGTCTACGGGCGGAGTTACAATCCCCCTTATATATCCTCCACCGTTACTTAGCCCTCCAACTCGCCTGTGGACTCCCTGACTCGGCAAAAACATACACGCAAGTCCAACAGCTCACAGGCAGCATGGCCACCCACGAGAGCGCCTCAGCTGGCTCATCGCTTCGGTGGCTTCCCGCTGCACTTGCCTCTGCTTGCCCGACAGATAACCCCCAGAGTTACATGCATATTACGTAACTAACATGTCTCCCGCAGACTTGATCGTTGTCTTCCGCCGCCTATATGTACTTTCGCGTTACCGCAGCCGCCTGTGCCACGAAAATTTGTTCGTGAGCCTGCGACCTTCAAATAATGGACGTCTGAAACTTTGCTCTCTTCCGCTTTCAAACTTCAGCCTCTGCGGCTATGCGACGACGAGTGATACGCGCCCGTTCGCTGCCTCAAGTTTCCTTCCGAGTCAAATCTCATCGCTCCAAAAGGCGTCTCTCCAACTCTCCGACGATGATACATGACACACCCCATCACAGCCTTCGACAGCGTACTCCTCCGTTTTCGTTTCCCTTCTCAAGTCGTCCTTTTCCATTTCAATCTGTGGCTAGACCGCATAATCCCGCGCCGACAATTTCAACCCGTCTACCTCCATGGTGAGTATAGGATCAAACCAGGATCAATCAGGCATCCGATTCTTCCACCTAGACCGCCTCTCAACCACGCAGGCCGCACATCCAGGCATTGTTACACAAGGCTTATGCAGGCTACAGTTCCGTTCCAAATAAATTCCATGCCATGCCATGGGTTGGCGGGATCGGGATGTGAAGCATGATGCCGCTGTGACCCGGTTGCGATCTTACATTGTGACTCGGGCTTAGACCGGGAGAGTTTTCGAGTACTTACCTTTCTCTTGAGGCGCTCTCTAGACGCGCCGCAATCGTTTTGTGCGTACCGTTGCGGTTTTCTCGGGCGTTTCTAATGATCGCTTCCGCCTCGACAGTTGAACTGGCGCCTTCGAAAATACAACACATACCAGTTAAATTGGCCCTTTCGCATCGTCGCTATGGCTGCATCTTCATATCACGCCTTCGAGCGAGAGATGAAGTGTAGAAGGTCATTTGTCGCCTAGTTATGCATCGCGACAATTTTCAGTCTCGTCTGGCTTTCACACCGATCCACTCAACCCACCGACTTAAGTTCTTTCTTTCCCATGGTCTAGCATTAAAGACAAGCCCATCGTCAATATCTCGAATACCCCAAACCCCTTGTCAACATGCCTGCTGACGCTCCAGCTGACCGACCTGTTGTAGGCTCTACCCATGCTCACCCTCGACGTCAACTACTTGCCAAATACTAGCGCTCCCTCCAACACGCCCCACACACATTGCCATCTTCCTGACCACGATCGCAGGGGTCACTTCATCGAACAAGGCGTCTCCGCCATAGAAATCGATTCAGAACGGAACCCAAACGTCTGTAGACTGTCAGGCCTCTTCGGAAGGACTCGCCGCGTCCCGAGTTCAGGCGCCAGCTGGCAGCTGGGCACAAGTTTGGGCACCAAGATTCTTACTCCATTGTCCAGTGTCGTCATCTCTTGCCCGATCAGTGCTTCAGCTACCCACGAGCGCAGTACGTACAGACTATTTAAAACGGCTCATCTCGTCTCCCTGAGTATACTGAGCTGCCGAGCTGCCGATCGTACCTTCGGTGGAGTTGTTTTTTTTTTGCTGCACGCATCTGTCGAAATCTCCATCTTCTTCTGACAGTTGGACGGGTGTCAACAGCCCCAGGTACATCTGACAGGAAGCGCCTGTACAGCAACGCTGTTGATCGTATTCCCCGAAAGAACAAGGTAAATCGGTGTCGACATCTCTATATAGGCTCCCTGACTGGTCCTGATTGACCCTGCGCACGGCTCTCGGGACGTGAACGGATACAGAGCGCGCGGTTAACGGGTGTGGAGGTCACCAGGTGTCGGGTACCGGTGTTGCCTGCGCGATACACATGTTTACAATGATATATGTGCGCGTCCCAAAAAGTTGTAGGCGTTCCCAGTCTCGAGTATACTTAGGTATCATTAAATGACTGGTATGTATTTCCATCACTTAGCCCTCAAACTCAAGGCCTTAAGCTTAAGGACACTAATGAGATCAGGTGGATGTGCCTACAAATTTAGATTTTGCGTACATACATACTCACAAGTAAGAAAAAAGATTACGTACGCTTACACGGTCCGGACCCGTTTATTGCAAAAATACGTGCTACAACATACGGTCTGAGGAGCTTACAATCTTTAGGATAGGATAGGATAGCTGCAGCATATTCAGAGGTTCTATGTACGTCTGGTTTCATTGCCTGTCGAAAAAGAGTCGGAGGAAAGAACGCACCTACATATATTCGCTCATTAATATTGTGTGGACCTCGAGCGAGCCTTGACAAATTAATTAAGTACTCGACTGCAGGGCAGCCATCAAGCGCTGGTCGATGATTCAGAATATTTGAATCTTAAGGTACAGATACCCCAATGATGTCATAAAAAGCAGAAAGCGCATGCTCGTGAAACATCTGCATCAAACGCAACGCCTCAGGAAATGCACAACCTAGCTGTGCGCACTCAGTTTGTACTAGTGACTTGTTTACCTAGACAAGTCCCGGGACCAGATTTCGTGTCTCCAAGGTATTTAGGGAAAGTGGCAGAACACCTACACACAATCGCCTCTATTCAATTGAAGGACCTTGAGCAACAGCGAGGCAAATATGTCCTCCTCCTGAGTAGTAAGCCGCAGGAGTAAATCGCATATATGATACAACATGCGAAGATCAAGAATAAAAAAATGGAGGGAACGAAGAAATGATGGAATGCCAACAAAGTTGTAGGGTGCGATGTCCGACGAAGGAGCGAGGATGCTACAACAAAGGACGGTTTATTAGAACTATGTATCGTGGCTAGAGTAAAGGTCCTGTATCCTCGGAAGAGGGCGTTGACTTAGAGCTTTCTATATCGACAAGTGTCGCTGATGTTTGGTCGGACTTGACCACAAGAGCGGGACCGGCTTCCAAAATCACATCTCCATCGCTCTCGTCGCCACTATCCACCAAGTAATCCTCTTCCTCGTCGTCTGACAGCAGCACCAGCTGTGGACTCTTTCCCTTGATGCTTGGAACTGCTCTCGGCCCCTCCGCCAGGATCGTATCGCCCTCGACGCTCTCGGCCGCAGCTTCTTCCACACGGTCGACCGCAGTGAGCGACACCGTCTCACGCTGGAACACGTAGCGTATACCGACGGGAATCAGCACACCCACAACAACGGCCGACAAGCCGAAGAAATTTCTCCACGAGATAAGATGGAAGTCGTCCGCGCTTGTCATCTGATCCAGTCCACCGCCAATCGTGGTGTGAATGACAGAGACCCCAAAAATGCCGAGGAATGTGCTGATCCAAAAGGGAACGATACCAATGCCGACATGTGGGCAAATGACGTTAACAACCCAGTGCGGAGGAAGCGGGGCGATTCGGAGGACGATGAGGAAGGGGACGATGTTAGCTCGTTGGCCATGTATCTTGTCCGCCCAGCTGTCGAGATGAGATTGAATACGGGGGATGGTGAGAAGGGCAGGCCCGAGCGCTGCAGAAATTAAGTAGCATAATGTACCACCTGATGCGACGCAAGTGCAGGCGAGAGGCAGAGCGCGTGCGACGCCCCAAACAGCACCTCCGAGGATAGAGAGATACATTGATCCCGGGAGAGAGAACGCCTGGAGGCTATGAAGAAAGATTTAGTGCGGAAGATTTAGTGATGGGCTGGGCTTCGGAAGTGAGGAAGCCGAACGCACAAGAGGTATGTTGTTACATAGCATACTACGATGCGGTATGGGTAGATGTCACGATATTTCTTTAGAAGGAAATTGAGATCTTGTAACTGAGAAAAGGACTTCGGAACACGAAGGAGGGGCCGATCATCCCTACAAAAATATGGCGAAGTAAAGGTCAAGAGCAAGACATAGGGCGGTTAACAACAGCATACTCGTCTAGTGTCGGAAGTGCGAGCCAGAGAGTCCCACCAAGAAGAAGAGTGCTCAGGAGAAAAATGACGCCCATTTTTAGGGCAGCATTGAAGATAATCTTGCGGTTGTTGGAGGGAACACCGGCAGAAAGTGGTGTGGTGCCATATGTAGAAGAGCGAGGCGATGCTGGGGATAGAAGGGGAGCACTGTCATCGTCTAGATCGTCTTCACGGTCGTAGACGGTTGCGAGGGTGTATGCTGAAGCATTTGAATGTATTGTATCGTTGAGACTGAGATCGAAAGGAGACATGGTAATAGTTGGCGATGAGAGAGGAGGCGTCGGGCGAACTGAGGCCGTTCGCATTGCGTGTGACGCCGAGATGTGACAGTATGTGACATGGATAGGCCGAAGGGGACAAAGAAAGAGATCAAGGCGACATGGTCAACGGCGCCGACGACTTATAACCCTCAAGTCGACCATGACACACATCCTTCCCCCTCACCAGGATCTCAACATCGCACCCCATTCATCTCTTCAATCAGCACTTCAGATGGATCCAGCAGCACAATCTCAGCAACATCCCCCTGATCCGATGAACTCTCAGGCCACGTCCCAACAGACCCCCGCCCCATCCAGGAAGCGCAAGAAGACCGATGCAAATGGCCATGAACCTTCAACACCTACTGAGCCACGACGACTCAGGCGATCTCATGAAGCCTGCGCACGCTGTAGGAGCAAGAAAATCAAGGCAAGTCCCGACGGACACCGCCGGCAACTTCCCGACCCCTCGCTAATTTCGCCTTCTTTTTCTTTCTTTCTTTTCTGTGTTATTCAGTGCGACTCCAAACATCCAAGATGCACCGCTTGCGCGACGGCTGGGACGGCCTGTCATCAAGAGGACAGGCACAGGCAAACCCTCACTCCTCGCGGCTACACTGAGCGCCTCGAGCGCCAGCTTCTCCAATGTGATGCTCTCTTAAAACGACATATCCCCAACTTCGACATCAACAGTTTAGACGAGATCTGTGCCCGTGAGGGTATTGATGTCGAAATGCCGCCTGCCCCCAACGGGACTGCCTCTGCTGCCTTCCAATTTGCGCCGCCAGGTAAATTTTCCTATCTCGTCTCTCCCATCTGATATTAACCCATCGACCATGATCGTAGTTGCAGGAACGTCTCCTCCGAAAGGCTACCCTCCCTCCTTCCCCCCGCCGCAACACATGCTTCCTCCTTACCCGCACGCAATGCCGCCGTACTATGGTGCACCCCCTCCTGGCTCGCCCTATGCCCCGCCTCCGCACATGGCCATGCACGGTCCGCCCCCGGGACATTATCCTCCGCACATGCACGCGGCATTTGCACCGCAGCCTCCCCCTGTCCCGATGGCACCTGTCCACACTCCGCGCCCGTCTTCTTCTGGCCCGGGTGACTTGAAGGCTCACGACCACATTAAGGGGCAAGACCCTCAGTTCAACGATATGTCCAACTCTCAAGTAGGCGTCTGTTTTCTCTAACTATTGATAGCATGCTCAAGTATTATTGATAGGCTTTGGCGAAGAACTTTGGTGTTTCGCCAGCTATAGTACAGGATATCAACCTTGGCCCGCAGCCATCAGACAAGGAAGATATTGCGGTTGGTTCGAGCGCGCTCATCTCGGGCCGTGATCGTGACATCTCGGAGCACTCCCTCCCACTTGATACCTCCAAGTGGGTCCACGTTTCCGTCCGTCGCAACAGCATTTCCGCCCCTCCGCCCACGCCCACGAGCCCGACGCACTCGGCTTCTATCGGCATAGCGCAAAACATCGTGCCCGTGATATTGCCCAAGGATCGCGAGATGGTCCGACGGATCCTCGATGTCTACTTTGAGCGGCTCAACTACCACCGGCCCGTGTTCCTCCGGCACGAGTTAGAACAAGCCCTCGAGATGCTGTATGCTGGTGAAGCTGTTCAGCATGATCCCGGCTTCATTTGTTCGGTGTATCTTGTGCTTGCGCTTGGTACGCTGAGCGAGCTCAACCATCGCGCGTGTGGGCTGGATAAGGAGGCTAAGGCCAACCCGAAGAGCGGCAATTACCCTAGCCCCGTCAATGTGAAGAAGCTGATGCCGGCAGAGTGGCCTGAACATGAAGAGTTTTTCAAACGTGCCTTGGCGGTCAAGTCCGAGTTGAGGGTCACGGTGAGCAGTTTGCAGGCCTTGATACTGCTGCAGTGGTATTTGTACACCGAAGTAAGTCCTTCGTTCTATTTACGGAAGCTGGATTTGCTGATTATGGTTTCTAGCGACAAGGCCGTACACTTTGGCGTCTGGTCGGCAGCCTTGTTCGTCTCGGAATCGAGCTTGGCTTGAACCATGATCCGACTACGCAACACATTTTCGACGAGTCCGAATGCCAGCTGCGTATAAGATTGTGGGGTATCGTGCTCATGCACGACCGAGGAACGTCAATTCTGCTTGGCCGACCACTCGCGATCGCACCATATGATACTAACACTCCTCGTCCCATGCCACCCAAGAATGGTCGATCGGACGTGAGCGAGCATTTCCTGCTGAGTCACCCCATCGCCGAGATCCAAGCGGACATCATCAATTCTCTATATACGCCTCAGCGCCAATCTCCCGACGCGGTCTTGCGNCATGCGACGCGTATCGTGAAGCAGATGGTCGAGTTCCGCAGACAGCTGCCGGAGTCGTACAAAGATTTCTTCGGTGGGACAGAAGAATGGCCGCTCGAGAGGCGCTGTAAACTNGTCCAGGATATCACGGCCGATCAGGGCTTGACGTTGCTGAAGATCGGAATATCCAGGATTCTGTTGTTGAGGGCGTTGTTCAGNAGCAAGGAGTTGCCATACGCGTACAGGCAGAAGGCGCTGGTTGATGGTGAGTATATCATTTGACNATNCCGCTTTGAAGAAAGGACACATACTGATCTTCACCTATTTGTGTAGCCATCATTCTTTCGCACAATATCATCATCGTCCANCATCAACTCATCCGCTTCCCCGATATCGCCTTCTTTGTCTCACCCATCCCTCTTCATATCGCTGCTATGGTCATCCTGTATGGTCANATGTCGCGTTGTGACAATCTTCGNCGNCAGGTCGCTCTCGAGGACGTTTGGATGGCTCTGGACATGTTACCGTCGTTCCGCTGGCGCTGGGAACGTAAGGATCTGAATGGGGGGACACCCTCTGATCGCGAAGCTTGCCGAGAAAGTGCTTGAAGTCAACCTACGTCAAGTGGGCCCAACGAGCCACCCCGTTCTCCTGAGCGAGCTGGACTGGGACACTGAAGGCGTGGGAAGCATTGCGGGGGTGAATGTCGGTAGAGACGGCGGGAATGCTTCCCAGACTGTGCATAGTAGCCATGGTGGGCTGAGCACACCTGTACACCACACGACGCCTCCTATGTCGCATGCCACGTACCAAAATTCGGGATCGACNTATGGCACCAANACTCCAGGCAATGGCAATGTGAACAGCACTCATGGAAGTCCTGGGTCAACCCGTGGTACGCTTAGCACTGGCGCCCCAACGCCTGCCCCTGGCGATCAGAAACTGGCGGAAGTGCCTCCCGGATTGTTCTATCCGTTCTACCCCGAGTCCAATGTGGTAGCTTCAGAGCAGAGTGCCGATAATATGCAGGGTACTGGGCCAGGTNCGCGGGCGATCGGAGGGGCCGCTAACAACAACGGTGGGGTCGGCAAACGGGGATTATACACAACTGTTGGCGGCCGCGGCCGCCCAGCAACCGGCTGGGCAGTGGGGCGCGTCGGGCCAGGAGAGTTATATGCTGGAAGAGAAGGACGTCGGCATGGGCGCTGGCGTTGCGATGAATATGTGGATGCCGCCGGAGCATCAGAGGCCGATGCAGGCGTATGCGATGGGTCCCCCGTCTTGAATCGAGTCGCCTTGGAGGGCCCGCTNGTTGCATAGGATGGCGANTGCGGTATTNGTTTCTCTAGAAGTTGCAGTCGAGCGNCGGATNNACCGTGCCTTTNTATCNCAGTGAGGTCCTNGTTTCGATCNTNAATATTCTTTGTTCCGTTTTAGGNNGTAGGCTTCTGGGCTTATTTCTNNTGTTGNCACGACGGTGCAACGCANTGAGCNCTTCTTGATGCGAAACGTTGGATCGTACAAAGTCTATTGATTTTTATTCGTTTCAAACTATGGCTTGGTTGTACGCTCATGCTTACTCTCTGTTACTCCCTTCCGCCTTTTGCTCTGGACTTTGTCCTGTCTCTTTCANGCCATGCGTTCTGNGTTTGCTCTGTATCGGCTCGTCTCTTTCTTTTCTCCNTTTTNCNTGCGCAATGCGATGGTTCAATACATCTTGCATCGCATACTTACCTTACCTTACCTTNATCTTCGTCTGCTGATATCTTGTGTTCCAGTGTAAGTCGGTTACTTTTGTCTCCGTCTCCTTAGTGCGTTCACTTGGTGCCTCACTTATACGATTATGAATTATCTCGCTCAGGCTTGTTCGTTGCTTACTCCCCTTCGAAATTCGATCCTCCTTCCCCCGCCTTCGTTGCTCCTCGAAATCAGGTTCTGGCTGTGTTATCTAGCTGTACTCTTAATCATAAATCGTATCATGTTGGCTNCAAATGTTGAAATTCGATCGGCAATCCATTCGATAACGGGCCTTGCGGGCAAACCTTGTAGTGTTTGTAGTGCAGAATTTGTAGTCCAGGTGCTTCCATCCTGAGTATTGAGCTAGTGACAACTTCAAATGGGCCCGTGTTCCTGGTTCATTCTAACAGTTCTTATCCCGACTCTCTACTTCCATTCTTCACTTTTCACGGCCTTCACGAAAATTTAACGAANAGGTAACACGAACAACATCCATGGCGAGCGCGCAGCCCGGACAGGCCATCGCCGACCGNGCAGAGATCTACAAGTCATGTCGATCACTCGAGAACGTAGTCAATCTCTTNAATGACTACTGCGAAGCCGCGCGCGGGGTCGTTGCATTGCAGAAGAAGCTTTCCAAGGCANTGAAGGAAGCTGCAGGGTTGAAAGCGACGGGGGAGATTGCTGGTGCGTGATGTTCACAGAGTGCAGCTCGCACTGGTACTGAATGCGCATTATTACATCTATCTACTACTAATAGCTAACGCTTTGAGTACCAGCGCTAGNATGTTCGAGGTCCTTTCAGATGTGGACTCGAAATTTGCAAAGCTTGTGGACAAGGAATGCGATGCTGTGAGTGGAGAAGTGAGGAAATGGTTCAAGAAGTTGGCCGTAAGTTATCCTTCCACTTCCTCCGAGCGCGTCTATATCGCGTCAAATATGCGTGTCACAGAAGGAGGAGAAGGTTCATGACGATAAAATATCGAACGCGAATGCCAAGATCAAGCAAGCGGGTATGTTCTTGCTCTCTCACGTTTCACCAGCGTTTGTTTGAACCTCATCCAGGTCAACTGTATGAGAAGAAGGCAAAGAAGAACAGTTACGACGCCGTCGAAGAGCACACTCGCTATATCAATCTTCTCTCATCTATGGGTCCCGAAATATCGCAAGAGAAGTAGTGAGTCGAATATTCCCCGCTCTTCGAACGCGGCTCACTATATGCGCAGCAATCATTCTCTAATGGTTAATCAGCGCAATACCGCCATCACATATAGTGTGGCGGCTTGCTTATCTCGAGTCGCCGACGCGGAATGGCTCCGATCGTCCGAGGGCGTCCGACGTTTTTCTCCATTGGTAGGTCAGCTGGGCGAGTGGCGCACGCTCTGCGAGGCGGGATGGACGGGCGCACTACCAGGAGACTTGCCCGATGTGGATGCCCCTCCGGACAGGGCACAGCAGAGACCTACCGAACCTCAAACGTGGCAGGAATTCTGCAGAGCCGTCGGACAAGGAGCAAGGTATTCGTTGGACCTTATCAATTACCATTGATCATCTCATCCCCGATATCACAGGTTCTTCACCTCTGTTACCTCAATCTGCACCGCCTGGAGGACAACCTAATTCAAATACAGTATTGACCCCATTTCTTACCGACGACGATGACAGAAAGAAACGTTCCCCGACGTCCTTAGCCTCTCTTGCCTCTTTCCCAACTCCACCTGCTCATTTCCCTCTGCCTCCCGTCTCAAGCAGCAAGCCATCGACTCCTGCTCCGGCCTCACCTGTCAAGCAGTACACTGCCTACCCCTACGAAGCAACCAAGTTGCAATCTCAATCGCAGCTGCGAACCTCATCTGATATTTCCCATTCCAGCTCGGCCGCGGCTGCGGCGACGAGTGCATCCGTATCTCTCCCCAAGGTGGTCGAATTTTCTTGGGAGGGACTAGCAGGTGAGACTGCGACGCCTGCTCTGACGAACGGAACCGACTCTCCGGTTACGCCTCGAGACGCGCTGTTGACGCCGCCCATTCGCACAATGTCACCCTTGAAAGAGAAGGGCCGAGCGCAAGTGGGCCTGGGATTGGGCATAGTGACAGGCGACAAGCCCGCTCAGTCAAAGGCAGACGAGGAACATCCCGAGCAAGTGAAAGTCTCGCCGACCGCCGTCGTTCGAGGGCCAGAAGTAGAAGCGGTTCCGAGACAGACCAAAGCCTCTTCGTCGAACAATTCGCGCGCCAGCTCTTACACCGCGGTGAACAGCTTCAAGAAGGGAGATTACTTGGACGAGAAGGAGTTTGGCGTGGAGAAGACCGGGGAAAATGCACAGCTCAAGACGAGGAGCTTGGATGTTGTTCAGTCGAGGCGCGTAGAGAGGACGGATACGATGAAAAGTAATGGCAGCATGGTCGCGACCATTCGCGAAAAGTATTCGCGAGCGGTACGTGCCAATCCGGCGCTTCTGAAACGTCGAGTTTTTTGACATTTGAGATCAATCATCCACAGACTGGGCCCGCGTCCCCTCCGCCGAGGGATGTTCCCCGCCTGCCTCTGAGCGTCAATGACCTGGCGAGCAAGTATCGAACAATCAGCGAAGCCCCCCGTCCCCAGCTCTCCACGCAAGCGCACCCTATCGCCCTCAACGGACCAACCACTCCAGTCCCTCGTCGACGCCGAACCTCAAATCCCAACCCTCACACCGACATCCACACATACTACCACCGATCTACGCCCTCTCACGTTCCCGACACAAAACACAGTTTCGTTGGACGACGACATCTCCCGACGTCGGCGCCGGATCGAAGAACTCGAAGACCTCGAGCTCCGCGAACGCGCAGTCGAACTGCGCGTGCGGGAACGCCAACTCGACCTTCGCGCGAGGGAACTCGCCGTCGAGTCTAACACCAGCCTCCGGAGTCGCGGGGGCGATGGATACGCGAGTGACGCGTCCTTCTCGCGCCGACCGCCCCACCGTCATGTCCCGCAGAGCCCCCGCACCCAACCATCTCTGCCGTCTCTCCAGTCGCGCTACTCATACAGCACGACGAGCCTGCAAGCTCCTCCACCGAGCAGTCCCTTCCAACGCTCTCCCGAACCCCAGCTCCACTCCCATTCCCATTCCCAATCCCAGCAGCACCCCCCAAACTGCACCTGCCCTGCGTGCACCGTCGCGCGCTACGCCACAGATCCCGTCCCCATCGCCGTCCCTGCGCCACAGAAGCCTACTACTACTAAAGGCTGGCGCCGTCGGTTGAGCATGCCCGTCGTCGTGAGTCAAGCGTTTTCGTCCTCGTCGTCCTCCGAGTCCAAAAAGGACAAGGGGCCGTATGCCGTCGGCGTTGGGATCGCCGGCGGGATTGGGAGGCTGGGCGAGGCGAATCGGAGCGTGGCGAGTTTTGGACGGAGGTGATTCCGACTCGTGACTTCTTTTGTCGATGCGTTTATCCTTGACCTCCTCGTCCTCGTCCTCGTCCTCGGTTTTTTTATTTTATTTTATCTCTTTTCCTTGGTTCCCTCGTCCTCGTTTCTTTCTTTCTCTTTTTTGTTGTTTTGTGTCGAGAGTTTTCGTGATACCTCCCTCGAGTATGTGTCGTCGTTTGTTATCTTACTTGGACAGTTGTACCGTGTAAGAATACATTATGCCCTTTTGTACGTATTGATATCCCACTCGTCGTTCTTATGCCGTTCACCAGTTTCTGGTTTAGCCTCACAGACAAAGAGTCGCAATAGGTACTGATGTACTTGTACACAATGCGGACTTACCATGCGTACGTGAACTTATCTGTAATCAACTCACTTAGCTTCATACAAGCTNCATAAGCGATGTTTCGCGGTTTTTCGCGGTGACAAAAAAAAAAACCGCCCGTCAAATACACAAATTCGACAAAACACTGCTCTGGTTGTG
>SGPL01000288.1:0-42302 GCA_004802705.1 Bondarzewia mesenterica | reverse complement strand
TCATCAATGGATACTGACACACTCGATCCGCGAACGGGCGTTGAGCTGCGTTGAGGTCAACGCACTTCAAGCCACCGGCGGCATTTACACGTAAGCATTAACGCGTCATCAAAAACGAAACGTCATGCTTGCTAGCCTTGAGCTTGAGCAGGCCTGAGCTTTGGCCAATGGCAACGACATTAAAACACACAAGCAAAATCACTGCAAAATCCTCACAGTTGCCCATTAGTTCATGTCTGTGAATCGACATCTCACGCAAGCCCTAAAAGACGCAGGATACCTATCATGCATTGGTCTAGTGTTCTCAAGCTTTGGATTCAGCTGAGGCACGCGGACTTCTTCATTTTCGAGACACATGGCGTGGCGCGCGCGATTTGTGTAGTCAGTGTCAGGCTGCGTGTCCTGCGGCGACAACCATCCACGATGGCCCAGATGTGTCACTTGACAGTCTCTGCTGCAGTACATAGCGGTAGCGTTATGTGGTTGTTCGGCAAGTGTCAAAACCAAGGGAGAGTTGGGCACAGAGGCATAGAAGGGGAGGTGATGCATATGAAAGTTCCGGTACGTTGAACGGAGGCCCAGTATTTTTGTCTTCTTGACATGGACGATGGCTAGGAAGGGCTAGGAGTCTCTTATGCAGACTTGACATGGTCGTTTTAACTTTTGGTTGGATGCTGCCAATGAGGCCATGAGCCACGTGACGAACGTGTACTGAAACGAAGTCAGTCGTAAATCTGAATCTGCTTCCTTTCAGCATCCTTTCGATCTCTTCTGTATCGCAAACACCATTCCTTCTCATGAAGTTGAAAGACGTCGAGTGCACACATGAACCGTCCTCATCGTCTACTGCGCCGCTCACCAAAGCCTCCCCGATTTGCCACTTGACGTGATTGATGCCATCCTAAGCATGGCTGCACCGCAATAAGCGACTCCCAACATCTACGAGAAATTTACCCATATCCATACGCTCATCTATCGCGAAGTGCGCTTTAAACAAGCCCGTCTTCACTTATTTGCCGCATGTGGGCCTACATGATCCCGCGGTACCTCTACAACCTTCTCGTCGTATTTTCCCGCTTCTTCCATCTAAAGCGTCTAGTAGGGATACTCGAAATTTATGGAAAGCACGTCCGGGCACTCAATATGGACTGCCGTTCTATGACCTGTGGGAGGACGAATAGCAATAAAAGTTCAAAGATGAGGTGAGGAGAACGATACTGTTATGCCCGAAGATCTGTACGAATCACATGGCATAACACATGTTTTCGACCATCCTTCTTGGCTCTACGACTCTTACCCCGGACTATCGACAGGTCTCAAGTCTTTCACGTACCAATGGTTCCGCTCGTCCGTGGCGCACCCCACAGACATGGAGCTGTCTTGGGTCTTGGCACGTCCGCAAAGCCTGAACATACGGTTCTGGCAGCGCAAGAACGTCCAAAATGGAGAGGGCGTTCCTGGCTATCCGTTCTTTGATCTTCCAGAGTGAATGCCACATCTGAAGAGCCTCACGTTCATGGAAAGCGACGTTCCTATGAACCCCGCCAAAAGACTGGTCTCATGTGCCCGGACCCTTCTTCCCCTCAAACCACCATCCGTGAGCTCTACATCGACAGCCTGGTTTGCAGCCCTGAAGATATCATCGGCAATATTCTGACAGTCAACGAAATCGGATTTCACCTCACCACGCTACACATCCGCCTCGTCAAAGAGAATCCCCACTGCAAGACCTCGCCTGAACTCGCTCCACGTTTTCTGGCCTAATGTCCGAACCTAGTGGACCTGTCCTCTCCTGTCCTATACATCCCCCACGCTCCCGACAATTTTTGACCAC
The DNA here is from genome assembly GCA_004802705.1 of Bondarzewia mesenterica. Taxonomy (NCBI): domain Eukaryota; kingdom Fungi; phylum Basidiomycota; class Agaricomycetes; order Russulales; family Bondarzewiaceae; genus Bondarzewia; species Bondarzewia mesenterica. The sequence goes on along the minus strand of SGPL01000288.1, from coordinate 40,468 downwards.
CTCCCATCTTCCGTCCGCCGTCTTTAACTAGCCCTGTACAAACGTGTGTACAGGCCGTCTCTGCTACGATCCCTCAGAACCGACCATCACGGTTTTCACCAAATTCCTGCAGTCCGAGCGCGGACGCAAGCTCGAGCGGCTCTCTGTCGTTTGCTATCACGTCTACGTCTTGATAGCGAACATCAATTGGAACCGAATCTTGGCCTTTTGCACCGTCAGACGGGGACTGATCAACGCCGCGCTGGATGTGGGCGTTGCCTTTCTTCGTGAGGAGGTAGGATTGTAGGGAGTATGAGCCTGTTACGGATATGGGACATGACCGTAAGGTCGAGAGAAACTACGCTATGATGGGCGAGGAGCACCCTGTGGATTCGGCTGGCCGCATAGGGACGGTTTGGGACGCTGGATAAAGCCCAAAAAGTCTGCGAAGAAGAGTAAGCCTAAGATCCGGTTCTGATGTGTGTTGTCGACTCTCTGATGTATCCATCTTCTCCGTCCAGTGCTCTCTGCTCGCCAGCCCAGCCTCATGTGGCCACATCCGATACCCACACACCGTACTTAAAGCTTTCGCTTGCTTGAGCTACTTATTTTTCCGCGACGGTACTTCGCTCCGTGTTGTGTCCATTATATCTCGCATGCAAACTTCGATTCTTAACCTGTGATCAGCAAGTTACCACACCTCTCTGTATACAGAGATCCCCAGATACAAGACACCCTCAACGGACTCACAACAACTGTAACTGTTACAACATGCTATGCTTCTTTGAATACATCGACCATGGCACGTCCTGGATATTGTATGGCAAATTGTGATCTCCAATGTTTGAGACGAACACACTCCACTCCACCACCTCTATCGGGCCATTTGGCTACGCCCGCCGCCTGAACTTCATGCCAAAGCATGGCATCTTCCCTCCACCGATCTAGATTTACGACGTGTCAACTGACCGCTTCCTGATGATCTACAGACCAATAAAGCGGAGTGAACGTACCTGCTCGACGTGCGCATCGATCTGGTCGCTCTCCTCCATCCCGAGCTGAGATTCAGGTGGGTGGTAGGGTACATGGATCAGGAGATTGTCAGGACGATAGCGTTGCGATTGCGGTTAATCACAAATGTAAAACATAAGTGCATAAGGAGGGGAAGGAAGAGCCACGTACAGAATCAGGTGTCTCGTCCTCACCACCCCGGACAGACGTGCCATGGTAAGTGAATTTTAACCAATCTGTATCACATCAATAGTGCAACTATGAGAAGATCGCCTACGGCCGACCGTCCCATAGGAACGAAGTAATGCCTACCTCTATTCATCTTGAAGCGCGCCTGGCATACGATATGCGGATGAGCCAGTCTCGACCATCCCGCGACTTGGCGCGGTGAGCTGTGGGCACGTACCGCAGCGGCGTCCAGCACCTTTTTCAAGCACCCAGTCCTCTTCACCCTGAATTTGACCGCTAATCGATCAATCAAATCCCATCACAGCACACACGATCCGTCAACACAATTGATTCGAAAGAATACAGTGACTTGCCAAATAAATACACCCAAATAAAGAAAGTGAGACTCACACCGACCCTCGAAGATGACCTCCAACATTATCTTCTCGCTCTGGGTCGACTTGGGATCGTTCCCATTCATCGCAGTCATGTGTGAGCTCCGCGGGCAGGAGCAATGTGTACAGTAAGTACAAAGGAGGCCAGATATGCGCGAAGCCCGCGAAGGTCAGTATGATCACCGTCCTGCGGCAGAAGTACGGCTATTAATCAGATTTGAGGTCCGTCGCTGTAAGGCAATTGTTTGCGCGATAAATAGACGCGTCCACGTCGAGTCACGCGTCGTCACGCCGCACAAGTCTGGCCGCAGTGTGGTAGAGTGTATGAAAGAAAGTCGAGACAGATGATATGAAGGTACGAGAATCATACACGGAGGAGGAAAGAACAGCACGTGAACTGAATAAACATATCCGACGCCAGCGGAGGAGGGTTAACGGATGGCTCATGAATGCGAGTGTGATATGCGCGTAAAGGATCCTCCCAGCTGTAGTCGTCACCCGAGGCACCTGTCAGCATGAGCGGAATGATACAATGATGAATGCGGACCTGCTCAAGATGCGCATCAACTACGTCTCCATCCTCCATACCTCGCTATAACATCCGGTCGTGAGTTGGCAAATCCTCGGAAGACTTTGGCTTGTTTTGCGATGTAATGAGACTCACCCCTGCTGGTGTATCCTGGGGGTTCACCCGTTCTCCTTCGTATACGAATCTCAATGTACCTGCGTCCCCGCAGCATAGGATTAGACACCGAGCACGCCCGCATGAAACACTCATACTGACCTGGTTCCTTGCCAAAAACGTTTCTGATACCGAAAAGGCGCGTAAAAAGGCCAATGTTGGGGGTAAACGTAAAACATGGCATAGGGGATACGTACCTCGGCCACCTCAAAGATTTTCTTAAATTGCATGTTTGCCTTGACCTTTACCGTTATTGCTGTTATGTGTGAGCAGAAAAGTCATGAAATCGCAGCCATAACCCGAAAGGATGCGGATGGAAGTAGATACAGTCGAAAAAATGATGAAAGAAAGATTGTATAGAACAGTGAGCAAGTCATCTAGCAAAGAACGAAATGCACGGAGAACGAGGGGAGACTAACGTTTGCCTTCATAGCTGACGGTGATGTTCAGTTTTGGCTTGATATCGTCGGCGTCCTCAGCTTGCGACATGGTCATCCAAGTGACGGTAGATGTTAGAGAGGAGAAGGGGATATATGCAAGAGGGTGAAGGAGAGTTGAAGGAGGCGTATACGTTGGAGTGAAAACGCCGTATCAGAAAGCGTGACAAGCGCGTTATTTGCTTCAAACAAACAAGCGCGCTTTGCCTGCCCAACCGCCAGTAGACTACATGCTATCGTAAGTTTTGCGTTACCCACCGCAATATACTTGTACGCTGCTCACAAGTGTCCAATCATCATATACGAGCCTGAATTAGATACATACCCACCACTGTCTCCGCGAGATGTCATTGAGGAATTGCTTAGCAACGCAGAAGAGAAAAAACAAGTTATTGGTATACGCGAGGGGAAGCAGCCTTAATTCTTGTAACTAAAAATCAAACAGGAACAGCGCATCCGAGAACCAGAAGAATAACCAAATACGAAAACGACAATCATTGTTACGAATCAGCTTGCAGTGATTCAGCAAATCAAGGCAGCAGGTTTCGAAGCCGCAAGAAATGCCGAGGAGGATCTCGGAGGACAAGGATGATTGAAGTGGCCCAGGGCATTATGAGTAGTCCCGCGGTCACAGTAGAATAAATTGAGCTCTAGAATAGGTGGTAGAGGCGACGTCGCAAGCTCTACGAGAACTTCCATCTGTCAGGAGGGAAACGGTGCTTAGCGGTGCGCACGTTGATCCAGCAAAGGAATAAGAAACGAACCTATTGTTACAGTTCGTGCATCTGATGTATGAAGAAAATGGTCAGCTTATTGAACGGCGACAACACACATATATGACGGATTTCACGCACGTTACGAAAGTCTAGTCATCGTTTATCGTCAGTGCATGAAAAGTCATCAATGCCACAACAGACTCACTGTCATCGGTTCATCAGCGCTCCTCGTCTGCGCTTGGCGATAGCGGCATTTTCGCTGAAAGACAGATGAAGAATCAGTCAACTTCAATGACCGGGGCAAGGGGGGGCGAACCTGCTTGCACCGACCGCACTGGAACGCGTCCGTCTCAGCCTGCTGTTCTTCGGCACCCAGCGAATGGAATAAATTGTCCTCCTTAATCTTTTGGTCGGCAGCCTTCCGCTCCTCAGAAGCCATGTCCTGCACACGTATGAGAGGCTAAGATCAAAGAAATAGGCGAGTGCGGCACCTCACCTGACTGGTCATCTTAGCAAACTTCTGTGCTGGAATGTCTCCGCTCACGACGCTCTCTCGTAGACCGGGGTTGTTCTTGTCTTTGAGATTGACGAAGAGCTGGCGGATCTTAGTTCTGTACTGCGCGGTCGTACCGTTGTACTCTATAAGCACAGCGTCCTCGATGGCTGTTGCACGACTGAGAATCAATTCGGAAGCTGAGATAGTATTGGTGAGTAAGAAACCAAACGGCAGCAACTCAAAGATGTGGGGCTTATTAAAGCTCATTGGAAACAGGAATGACTCACGAGCGCCAGAGTCGGAAGCGAGCGCATCATAGATGAGTTCTACGCATTTGTTGCGGGTATTGTCAGCAGACACGCTCGTCTTGACACCGTCGGTTTTGGCTGTGCGCGAAGAACCATTGGCCGAAGTGGTTGCTAGCGCCTTAGCGAGGGTAGGGGTGGTGGGAGTGACAGATGCTGTCGACGCCTTTCGGCTGGGTGCTATATTCCGTTCAATTAAGAGATCAGTATGCAATCTAACGGGATCTGGCTGGCCAACACAGAGCATACGACGCAGCTCCTCGCGCCTGGACCGAAGGTCGGTATGACTGGGCGTGACACAGTGATAATCCAATCGAATGTCACTGAAATATATCCCATGCCCGGGTCAACCGTAGGCCGAGGTGGCCCGGTCGAATAAAAACACTGACGGCCACCGAAAGAAACACTCAACTCACCTGAAGGTTTGGCGTGCGAGTCAGTCTTCCCTGTTGACCCGCCCGCAGCCTGTTTCTCCTTCTCAACCTCGTGCTTCCACTTTTTGACTATCTCCTTCGCAAGGTCGGACACCTCCTTCGTCCCATGCGTGCGTAGCTTACCTACAGCCAGACCAGCCTTGCTCTCCTGTGCAGATTAAGATATGGTGCATGACCGTCATCAACGGATTGCTCACACGACCGGTATTCGGGCGCTGAGTGATGGAGTACGGAAGTAAGGTACTCACCCTGAGCAAGGCCTCCGTAATCTTCGCCTCCTTCTTCAAGGTAGTCAGCACATCGATGGTCTCCTAGTGGAACAAAATAGATAAGACGTTAGCATGGGTAAAATCAAAGTGGAAGGGGAGACCATAGGAAATGAATTATGGAGCATACCTGGTCGGTCGATGAGTGCTGTAGTGCTTTCACGAGCTTTCTCAGCTCTACAGCGTCTGACATGTTGGGGCAGCTATCGACTTCAACTAACTACGTAAGTACGTTACAGGTTGCAATAAATCCGTTTGCGAGAACTTTTTTTGTAGGTAGTAAGTTGAGAGCCTTAGAACAATTCCCCGTTCGTGGATGAGGATGTGGTGGCCATGGCAAGGCTGCTGAACAGAACAAGGTCGGTGTAGCTCGGGAACAAACATTCACAAATAGCCTCCTCCGCATCCCAAGTTCCACTGTGCTCACTGTTCGATCAGACTCAACCATACCTCTCCTCTCTCGCTGCGCTCACCTCTTCATATAGGAACGATTTACGATCGCCTTCAGAGAATTATCGTTATTTTGACCTCATCGAATCATTTCCATTATGACGACTACTGCCGGACTACCACCGCTTGACCCACTGGTGAAAACGAATGCTAAACGAACCTACAGTGTCTTTGCGTCATGTCCAGATCAGGGCATGAGAGAGGAGGAAAAGAGGTACGTTGCGCCGCTATGATATCTTAGTGTGAGACTGACTTGGACTTTACAGTGCACGACTACGTTTAGCCGTCAAAATTAATGACGAGTACAAACACTACAAGCAACTTCCTTCCTTCCTTCTCGAACAGCAAGGACCAGTAGGACCAGCACGGCCGAAAGAGCAACGGAAAATGATCACAGCTGGGCGTGAGTATTTTCCAACATGCCTGAATGCGTCTCTTGTTTCCTTAATCTGACGCGTATTTTTTTTCCCTACAGCAACATCGGAAGCGAGCCGCTTGATAGCTTCTATCGACAAGACTCCCGCTCAAACAACCTCTACGTTCTTTGATTCTTCCAAACTCTCACAAGCGCTCACTCTGCACAAAACAACACGCACGATCAAACCGACATACCATCCACCATGGAAACTCATGCGTGTCATCTCAGGACATCTCGGTTGGGTGCGCAGTGTGGCTGTAGAGCCGGGGAATCAGTGGTTCGCTACGGGGGCGGGGGACAGGGTGATTAAGATTTGGGATTTGGCGTCGGGAGAGTTGAAGTTGTCACTGACGGGTCACATCTCGACTGTCCGCGGACTCGCAGTCTCTCCACGGCATCCATACTTGTTCTCGTGTGGAGAAGACAAGGTACGTCTGCGCCACCGTTCCCAGTCGCATCAAAGCAAACCTGACCTGCGGGCAGATGGTAAAATGCTGGGACCTGGAAGCCAACAAAGTCATCCGACACTACCACGGTCATCTTTCCGGCGTGTACTCCCTCAGCTTACACCCCACACTGGACGTGCTTGTCACGGCCGGACGAGACGCATCGGCGCGTGTATGGGACATGCGGACAAAAGCGCAGATCCACGTACTATCCGGTCACACAGCCACAGTCGCGGACGTGAAGTGCCAGGAGTCAGATCCCCAGGTTATCACAGGCAGCATGGATTCGACTGTGCGCCTATGGGATCTCGCAGCTGGCAAGACGATGGTGACGCTGACCCACCACAAAAAATCCGTGCGTGCGCTCGCTATTCACCCAACAGAGTACTCGTTCGCTTCTGGGTCGGCGGGCGGGAACAACATCAAGAAATGGAAGTGTCCCGATGGCACCTTTGTGTTCAATTTCAGCGGACACAATGCTATCATCAACACTCTCTCCGTAAATGCAGAGGGCGTATTTTTCTCCGGTGGTACGTCCCCCCTCATCTCGTTGAAGTACGGTTTTTCTGATTTGTGATGTGAAGGGGACAATGGCACATTGAATTTCTGGGACTACGACACGGGCACACCGTTCCAGTATATGGATGACATCCCTCAACCCGGTTCGTTGGAGGCCGAAGCCGGCGTGTTCTGCTCAACATTCGACGTCACGGGCACACGTCTAATCACGGGCGGTGCCGACAAAACGATCAAGGTGCGTTTTCGTTTTGCCCAGTCTATCATTGTTTGAGATATGCACTGATCGATCGCTCTGACTAATAGGTATATGCAGAGCAGACTCAATGATCTTATCGTATTGTTGTACTTTGGCTTGTTGACTGTGGAGTGTGCTCGATGTGTATTTGATAGATGAATATCTCGAGTTTTTGAGAGCTGTGAACATACACGTGTTGGGTGCATCATCGTGCTCTTTGCGCTTCATGCCCAGTGAGCTAGTCAAGCCCACCGCATATCACAAATATTGTTGCGAGGTGAGTCTCAGTGCAGTCCAGTTCGATGCGATGTCTAGTGCCGCGCTCGCCTGAGGTTGTATGTATGATCTGTTCTTGTATGCAGCATTTTATTTCAATTTCAATATGCTTCCGCAGTGCCGAGCAATGTCAAATTTCTCTAAGGCCTATTAGCTCCTATTAGGGCCTATTTCAGACCCGATTCAAGTTTGATATTTAGATCTTGAGATCTAGGACTCGCGAGGGGTGCTCGAATGATCGCATGCAGATCGTCGAATGGTGTCACAGTAAGGTAGGGGTCACTGCAATAAATTTCTCCAAAATCCACTCAAGTAAAGGCGGCAGTACAACAAAGTAGAACTAAGCACACAAGATTAGAACATGCGATAGTATGGACGGAATAGGCATGGACTCTCTGAGATTTGTACGGCTTGCTTTACCCAAACTATCTTGCTCATAATCATCGCGAATGGAGCAGTTAATTAATTGGGGGGTCTGGCGACCGGCCGGCCCTTCCTGAAGGTGACGCACAAGTACCAAGTACCAACAAAAAAAACGCGCAGTTAACGAAGGTTACGGAGGTGAAAAAATCGCACAGCAGAGTGCGGAGGCCGACGCACCTTTGTTCGATGAGCACGTGGAGATCGTCTGCATAGGCTTTACCGTCCAAAGCTGAAGGCGGGTCCTTGGCTGGAAAAGCGAGACCGACACCGTTTTCGAACAGATTGCATACTCATCCGTAAATCCCGCATTGTTGACAGAGCCCTCTATTGAGGCCAGCGTGCGGCGCGGACACGCTCAAGAAACCCGACATCGCGTTGCGGGTGGGCTCTGTGCCTAGCCCTTTTAACCATACCCTGCCAGACGGCCCAATGAGAATCTGCATCACGCAACTCTGCAGACGCATGTGTAAAATCGCAAAACATAGGAATCGGTGGACGAGTCCCAAAAATTCTGTATGATGACAGAGCCTGTTGCGGAGTACAAGATTGAATATACGGTGCATATTAGAGGAGGGGGGTTTGGACGGCCGTAGGAGATGGCCATGCTATGCGGCCACTGCTTGAACCACTAAGACGGTCCTTCTTCAGTACTTCAGTAGTAGTGAATCTGATGATAGCTTGAGCCGTCAATTGTGAGCTCGCTGACGGGCGCTGACGCTCGTAATCCACTTCACCGCCAATCCAGTATGTCAAACAGACCTCACCTGCGATAGGGGGAGAAGTAAAACCTCCGAAAGAGGACAAGGAGGAAAGTCAATGCAGTCCCAGCAATTAACATGAGTCCATGAATAATTTAAATGATTTTTGACTGACTTTCGGAACCAAGTACGTGAGGAACAGTTGCAAAAGATGTTACGGCAGCGCCCATACTCCTGTAAACATGAAGGGAAACATATCACTACCAGAGAGCCTGCAAAGCGAGAGCAATAAGTAAATAAGTAAATAAAAATGGAAGCCTGTGAAAAAATAGAGATATTGAAAAGATTGCATGTTCTCATAAGTCATACATTAAGCTGGAAGAAGTGTATCGGCCTCTTCGACTGGCGACTTCGACCGCGTACCCTGATCCTTCGATGCAACGAAGACGGACCCATTTTATCGCCATTCTTCAAACTAAGCCTCAGCTCCTGATATACCTTCTTTCTCACCTCCCCATCAGCGCTCTCCCTACACTTCTTTTCCGGCGGGGATGACAGAGCCAAACATGCGAGAGCGGAACGCTCGGTCCAATCCGGAAACCACCCTCTTCTGTAACCAAAGATCACGTATAGGCACCAACAGACGAACATGCAATTGTAGTAAATGATGACGGCCAGAAAATAGCGCAAGGGGCTCCTGCGGCCAACATAGTACTCGGTTTTCGAGAGTGTGTACGACCGTGTTGAGATGTTCTGCCTGTCGGTGTGTGAATCGGATGGCGGGATCTCGGGAGGGAACGCAGTGCTGATGCCGCTCGCGAGCATGACAAGCATATACTCGTCGGCGAAGGGTGTGCCGTCAACAAAATCCTGCGAGGTGCTATTGAGACCAGCATCCTGCACCGACGCGCTGAGAAATGTCGACATCTCGTTCCGGGTCGGCGTGCTGCTCCAGCCCATCCCCTCCAACCACACTCTCGCAAATGGACCAATGGGAATTTGGGCACGACTCAGCTCCGTGGATGCGTTAGTCCAACCCCAAGGTTCGAAAAGTGCATGAGCATAGGTTTTGGGATCGGTCGCGGAACTCTCTATCCTCATAGAGCCGTTGCGGAGCCCGAGATTGATTGCACAGTGAATATTTGAAGAAGAGTTGGCAGAACGATAAGAGACAACCATGCTGATGTCATCTGTGGTAACTTGACCGACAATATTCTCAGCGTCAAGGAGAGAAACTGGGATGGGCAGATGATATGTATGATTGTCGATAGTGAGGTTCGAGACCACAGGCCACTCGAGTTTTATACATTGCGAAATGACGATGGGAATGGTGGTGTTAACGGTGACATTAAATGCTACCGAATCATAAAGATCGGGCGCAGAGGCATCTGAGTTGAGCAGACCGTCGAGAGTACCCATATTGTTTCCAATCAAGGCTGCGCCGGCTGTCAGATTGAGATTGTTGGACGGGCCGAGGAAATTGTACATGGTAAGACCAAACGAATATTCGGTGTTAACAATTGTCCACTGGGTAGGATCAGCACCATCCGTGTCAAACAGGAGAACGCCAACCATTGTGTTAGCGGCCATCGTAGCTCCGAGGCAACCTTTGACCTTCGGGCTCTTGCAAAGTTTCTCCGGGTTTTGATCCGACAAGAATGGCCGTTCGACATACGAAAACGACCGTGGTGGATAGTAGAGAGTGTCAAGAGTGGGGACACTGAGCGTCACGATAGCCGTTGCATATGTATGCAGCATGATGCCGGATATCATGATGAAGATATACGTGGGTGTCGCGGAGGGAAGATTGCGGCGGATGAGATTCGTAAAGACTATTCCAATCGAAAAGACGGAAGTCGGGATTTCAAGAGTCTGCAGCTCGGCAAGCCCAATCCCTGCGACGCTCTCGCACAGTCGCCGGCACCAGAGCTGGGAGAGGGCCAAAGCAGAAAGCGCTCTCGTGGCGTAGTCCAAAAGTCCCCCCACCTGATGGATCACGGCGATGAAATTATCATCAGTCAAGAACCGAGTGTTGGAATGTATGATCGCATATCCAAGTCGGAACGTGTGGATGTTGGCCCAGAGGACCGCGACGTTGCATCCGATGACAAGGACAGCGAGAGAAGCTGTCCAAAGGTAGTACCGCAGCGATTTGCGCCATCCTAGGACGAAAGGATTTGTACGTGTGCTGTGGGACCTGGGCTCCATGTCAGTGAATAAGCAGACCCTCTTCCTCCAAGACTTACATATATTATACATTGTGAACAGTCCACACGAAAGAGTCGTGGTACATCGGAAGGGGCTCGGAAAGAGATAGACTACTGAAGGTAAACGCCAGGCTTATCAGGCCCCCTGCGTATCCTATAATATATACCTTGTATCCTGGTGCGGACGGATTTGGCGCTGAAGTGGAGCCCTTCTTGTATCGCAGGGAGGATGAAAAAATCCGGCGAAGGTCCGATTCCAAGGTACGTACGAAAATGGTCCGTCGGTGGTCATGTTGTATCAGAGTGAGGGACCCGGCCGCTCTTCAGACAACACGATCATGGGCGTCGCTTAGTCTCCTTTGCGGATCTCACACAGAAGTTTACGGACTCATGGCCCGTCGTGAGGCAGAGGTGAGAGCGTAGTTGCGCAGAAAATAAGGAATCGTTCAGAATTATTCTGTGTCGGAAGAGGTGAGACCTGTACCATCCGCTGCCCAAAACGCAATACGGCACATGTTCAGATGAGCTTAAGAAAACGTACGTCTTGTTGAAGTGCAGAGGTCGGAAAGGAGGGTACTGCGGGATGAAAGCTCACCGTTCAGCTGAGACAGGAGGATTCTGAAACTAGCTGAGTACTCTAGTCTCCAGCCGCTCATCAACGTTTCGATCTTCGTGCTTCAGGATGCTCCCTGTCTGATGGCTACGCTGCCTCAAGGACACGCATCGAGGGAAAGGAAAGGAAACGGAAAAAGCATGCTCTATGCGGCGGTGCGGATGGAATTATAGAGCTGCTGGCTCGGCCCGGGGACCGCGAACGGGCCTCGGACTCGCGCGTTCGTTCTCAGATTCCCCACTTCGTCGGTATACCCTGTTGTCATCTAACGTGGTTGAGGGATTAGAGAATATACAGGTGGAATAAGCAAGCTCTAGTCCACGTTTTCCCACAGGTCGTGAGTACTGATAAGTGCTTTCTGAGTAAGTTTAGCAATCGCATCCGTCAGCACCGATTGGTATCGCTCGGCCGCATCCTGATCTCCCTCACAATCTCACAGTGATCATACCGAGACACAATACCACATCTCCGCATTATGCCTGAACCTGAACCGCTAGCAGAGTCAGAAGCAGACTTGGAGCGACAGCCTCTCCTAGGTGGGACCAACCCGCCAATAACCTACATCACCGAACTGGTGCCCCCCGTGCTTGAGGATACCTCGGACTCGGAATTCGAGCCCACGCCAAAGCAGAAGACGAGCGCGTGGGCCGTGTTATGGTACATCCTCCTCTTCTTAGGTGGAGGAGCCGTAGCTGGGTTTTTGATCAAGACGTTCATCGATGCGGGCGATACTGGGGTACGTCATCACTCATAACGCACAGCTGTTATTTCCTGCGGGATTAATTGAAGGAAATAATGCACGCGTGGTCAACTTTGTGGCAGTTTGATCTTGGGAAAGCGTTGAAGAGCGCTTTGGGCGGTGGATTGAGCGGGGCTGCTGGTGGGTACCAATACTCGCGTCAGGGCCAAATCACGCTGAAACATTGTTATCCAGCCATGGTTTTGCAAGTTCTCACTCTGATGGTACGCGTTTCCTCTCAACCTTATCGAGAGCCTTACGAAACGATCGTATCCAGCCCCTGCGCACCATAATGAACTACCAATACCGCTACGGTACCTCGACTCGCGCGGCCTTGCACACACTCTACGCCGACGGCGGGATCACACGGTACTACCAGGGGCTGTCTGCCGCACTGATCCAAGGCCCAGTATCACGGTTCGGAGATACGGCGGCCAACGCAGGGATCCTCGCGCTATTACAATCCAACACGGCGATGCGCGAGCTCCCTACGCTCGTCAAGACCGCCTTCGCGTCCGTCGCGGCCGCGCTGTTCCGCATGCTTCTCACCCCGATCGATACTGTCAAGACAACACTCCAGACTCAGGGACGTGACGGATGGGTTATCTTGAAGAAGCGGGTAGGTTTTTGTTTTGTTTTCAGTACCCGCGCCCAACGACGACGATGACGACGGTGGTATCCGGTGATTAATTGTTAATCGTGTTTTTGTGTGCACAGGTGAAGACATACGGTATCGTATCTCTCTTTTACGGTGCATGGGCGACCGCAGCAGCCACGTTCGTCGGGCACTACCCCGTGAGTCACCCACCTTTTCTTCTTCCACCATAGTGGACCCATCGTTGATATAATCGGTTCGGATTGGCAGTGGTTTGGCACGTACAACTTCCTCGACGCGCATCTGCCCCCGCCGCACACGCTTCTCGAAAAACTCGGGCGACAAGCCACGATCGGCTTTGCCGCGTCCATTGTGTCCGACTCGATTTCCAACTCGCTCCGCGTCATCAAGACGTACCGCCAAGTGAGCCCGACCCGTGTCGGCTACCTTGACGCCGCCCGCGCCGTCATCGCAGTCGACGGCATTACCGGCCTACTCGGTCGCGGACTCCAGACGCGTATCGTCGCTAATGGTTGTCAAGGGCTGATGTTCTCGATTCTGTGGAAGCTGTTCATGGATTTGTGCGTCCTCTTTTTCTGTAGATAAACCGACTTGTTGATGATGATTTGGCCTTGGGTATACAGATGGAATGAGAATACGAAGTAGATCGTCAGATGATACCGAATGTACACCATACATGATAGAATGCGGCTTGTGTATTTCTGTCTGCTTCTCTTGTAATATACTGATTGATGTTGCTTGGCCTTGAGGACCATGCACGCACGCTGGAAACTGTGATCTATGGCATCATATGCAGACCTTATTGAGGTCAGGCTACGGTCATCATCGAGTGACCGCGCGATATATAGATTTCCCTGGCTTGTGCACCCCGCTGATCTTGGGCAGTGGACAGCACCAAGACTCGTTTGTCCACCACTCTTCTTCCTCGTGCTAACCTCTCCCTCCAGCCTGTCACATGCCCACTCCCCATTAGCTCTTTGGACTCTATTCGCTGAAACATCATGTCCTCAAGGCATCCTCCGCGTGGTCGACTCACGACTCCGACTCTGATGGTCGGTCGCTATTGGATCGGGACGAGATGTGAACAAAGTAAAATGCACGATCGAAAGTACAACAAGTGCCAATGAATGGAAGAATCCCCAAACCGATCCAACACAGTCCAGCGCCTCGTCGCCTTCGACTGTATCCGAGGCACCCCCGCCCTCAATCACCATGTGAGTACTCAAGTATCAGGGCGGGCAAATGATCGATCATTAATGTCACAATTTTTGAAATGTGAGGACTCTGTTCAAAGTTCGCGGAACGAACGTACGAACATCCACGATCCACGATCCACATGCCCAGTGATACCTGAAGAATTGAAAGTCCATTCCGTCCATTCCGTCGGCTCACGTACGTAGATGTGAAGTTCACGTCTGTTCCGCCGATACCTTCGGAACGTAAACGGGGCAGCCCGACAAAGGTGTCCAGTACTTTTATCCATACGGCATTTCCCGCACTGACAAAATATTAAAAGGATGGTGAATACCGAAAATGCAAGTCTGAAGAAGAATTACCTTGCTTGCAAGGTCTTTCGGATTGAACTTCTGTGGTGAGTGGTGTAAGTGCAATGCGACCGTTCGACGTTCAGTGTCAAAAGATCGGGAGTGAGTCATTGGGGAACCAGCCAATTGCAGCCCAGGACTCTTTCGAAAAGAATCGACCAATCACAACCCTGGACTCTTTTTCAATCATTAATCACTTCTTTCTTTCAAAATGAATCAGCCAACCTTTCTCCCCCCTCTTCTGCAATCGCGCTCCCCTACCAGTGCCGAAGCAGTCGAACCATGCTCAGTGCTGAGATCCACGACTGACACCCGCAGTTCCTGCCAAATACGTCTCAAGTACTGCTAAAGCTCGCAATAGCCAACGGAACGCGCCATTGTGGTGTTAAAGGGTGTCAAGTGCCATCGATGCCGGACTATTGGTGCCGAGAGGGTTGAGAGGGGCCGTGGTTACTATGACAAGATGAGGGCGCAGAGAAATGGAAGGCAGACGAGGATGGGAGTCCTAAAGGCGGGCGGTGCTGGGGGTACGTTATCGCTATATATCCTGTTTCTTTTAGCGTTGCTGTTTATTGAAGAGAGCGGAATCTGTCGCAGTTCGATTTTGGAAACTCGTTGGAGATCGCTTTGGATGGTAGATTGAGCGGAATATTGGAACCACTTCACAAATCTTCTATCTCATATCCGAATCCTGCGTATCGTTATGAACACTCAATCCCACTACGACACCTCGGCGTGCACAGTGCGGCCCATGCTCTATGCCGACAGCAGGCTCGTGCGTTACTACTGTGTCAAGCGTGGCCCTGCGCGGCGCTCGTGCAAGGTTCGGCCAACTCCCTCTGACACGGAGCCGGATGAAAACAGGTGCGCTAAACATCATATAAATCCCCAAAAATGGTATCTGATATCTCATGCTGGAAATCGTGAAAGGGCAATGCTGGGTATCCGAGCCCATGTTATGATCGTCAAGAACAGAATCTCCCCCTCTGCCACCCCCCACTCTCGCGCTGTCAAATAACAGTATGTCCATTCATTCTCGTGCTGCCTTGTTCAATGGAAAAACAACGCCGCAACACCGACGAAACTGGCAGTGATCATCGCCCCCTTCGACACGCTCACACCGACAATTCCACCATTCGACCCCGCGCTGGATGAAGAGGACGCAGCCGAAGAAGACGAGGATGTGGCCAATGAAGGCGAGGACGTGGCCAATGAAGACGAGGACGTGGCTGAAGAAGACGCGGACGCAGAACGCGATGCGGAGCTCTGCGCCACTGTGCTGGTGATGACGGGCACGGAGCGACTGACGCTACTAGAGCTGTGCCTTAGGCTGCTTTCGATGGAGGTTGTCGAGTGACTGGCGGTGCTCTCTGTGGTTTTGGTCACGTCGGTCGTGCTCACGGTGACGGAGGTCGAGGTAACGGAGGTTTTCAGCGAGCTGGTGAGTTTTGTTGTGCTCAGAGGGAGCGAGGGGCCGGAGATGAAGGAGGATGTGATGGATACTGTGATTGTGTGGGAGCCTGAGATGGATGTGCTCAAGCTGACCAGGGAGGTCGAGGGCGAGGCGGAGGTCACAGAAACAGAGGTAAGTGAGCTCGTTTCAATGGGTGGCGTGAGCAGCTGCTGAGCATGTTGTTTAGTGCGTAATAGCGAGGATGAGTTTGCTGAAGGGGTGACATACTGTGGAATGCTCTTGACGACGAATGATCTTAGAGGCGACGGCTGGGAGGTAGGTGCATCAAGACATCTCTGGGGAAAATATGTTTCGATACGTGGGTGCTTACCTCCATTCGCGAGCAGAGCCAAAACAAAGGAGAAGAGGATGGAACCTCGCATGATGCTGGTGTTCTTGGTATAAGAGAAACTAGAGGATCGTGAACTGGTAAGTGAAAGAGGAAGAATCAGGCAAAGGGGAATAAAATCACAGCGGGTCGCTTTTATCCCTGGACTCGAACACGATGAGGCATAGAATTGCCGGAGGCAATACAGTGGATTGCATCTAAGGCCACCCTGAGAGCGTGGAGGTGGAGTTTTGGCGTCATCAGAACTCATCGATCACATGCATCTTGGTCGTGCACTTAGCGCGAAAGTTTGAACGGCATGGCATGGCATGGCATGGCCGTCAATGTCGACTGGAATTCGAAGGCTGTTCAGTGGATCTTTTTCGAATGAATGCAGGAAAGAACTGGAAAGAATCGCGTACGCACGAGGTCCGTTATCAAATTTATCAGATTCTCGAGCTTCCGCGACTTACTGCTAGCACTGTGATTTCTCGATGCGACTAGTGCGGCCCATGCTCAGGTGACAAAGAAGTCATATCGTTGGCTACTAGAGTCACCTCGTCGTTCTAGAGTATGTGGCGGAACCATGAGTTCGATCAAAATCGTCAGCGAGCCTGGAGGCGAACTATCGTGAGTCCTGAGGCCTTGAAAGTCCGAGTACCCATTTGCCGTGATTAAGATCGATACGGCAGATGCAGAATGCACAGAATAGAGGAACGGCAACTTCGTGCCTGCATGGAGCCGTATAAAGCTCAAGGGGCACGAAACAGACGGGGGGGAATTTAGTGTTAACGGAGTGATTTTAGACCATCCTTCCAATTCTCGATTCCATTCCCTTTGCTCTGCGACTCTGCATTTCAAAAGCGCATATCTTGCACGATGGCCTGAGCTTCTGAAAGCAGTCGAGCGCCAAAGATCATCTCGTGAACTGAGCTGTGCGATGAGGATGTCAACATTCACGACGATTACACGCGGGCTGCCCCCCACCGTATAATATACCGGCAAATAGAGCTTAATGCATATGATCCCACTAGACAAACGGACGCACATGTTCTTAATCCCAGAATCGAAATCGAATCCCCGTCGACGAGCAGTCAGGGAGAGCACAACGCCCGCGACTACCCCAAGCATTGACACGTCAATCACCATACGTGCATATCGCTGGAATATGATTACCGGCTGAGGGCAAAGTACATGGAGGACGCAAAAAGCGAGCGTGAGCTCTATCAGCTAGTATTACCAATCACAAAATAGCGCCGTCGGCTCTCCCACAGCCTGACATGGATGGGTATTGCTAGTTACGTTTGCCAATGTTAAGCAACATCAGTATGAAATTAGAAGAATGAAACCCTGAATAGACATACAGCCAGAAAACAGAGACCGAAGAAACGTTCACGTGAATCGGATGATGAAAAACATCCAGATAAACGCGACTGCGACGACAAAAATACTCGTCAGCGTCAGACAAGTCGTCCCCATGCTCTTTGCCCTGTGGTCCCTCAGTCGCACACGCTCTTTCTTCATCGCATCATAATTTGCACCGATCTTCTCCTCCGCAACGTCCACGACAGCCTGATCGCGTGCAAGAGCCTCGGAGAAGTGCACAGCGTTTCTCCGAAGCTGACCTGCCATCTGGGCAAGTTGAGCAGAGAGTTCTTCTTGCACCGCGGAGGAATTCTGGACGAACGCCGATGCTGGGGCAGGTTGACTTGATGTAGAGGTCGTGGTGGTGGACACAGAAGGAAGAGCACTGCTCGAAATCAATGGTACAAGTTCTGGTAGGGAGATGGCTTCATTGTCGGCGGGACCGAGCAGCAAGTCCTGTTCCGATATGGGAACATCATGGGATCCTTCTAGACTTGACGCAGAGGTCGCGTTCGCATCAGCAATTCCAACGACTCCCGCAGATGATGTAGGAAGAGGGATAGTTGGTAAAACTGGTGCTGGATGATGTGGTCTTACGGCCAGGTGCTGAAGAGGATGGTTTAGCAAATGACGAACGACTTTGGACATGGCTCACTCACCTCATCCACTTCACCGACAATACCTTCCAGCCGGTCAATAGTCTTTCGAAGGTCACCATGCTGCTGTCGAAATTTACTGCAGTAAACAATGGGAAAGTCATCGTCTAAGTCAGCATGTTGAGCAACCAATCGACTCTTACGATGACACGCTCATCTCGTCGACAAACTCCACGTCCCTCAGTAGCTTCCGAGCATACTTGATACTCTGTGGTAACATGTTATTCAAACGAATAAATGCATGGAGTCAGTGCTCGATACTTGCCTGCAGCAAACTCCGAGACCTGAACCATGCGGTGGGACCGCCATCTTCGTCCCAGTTGGAGTCAGCAACGGACTTGTCGAGCCTCTTGACCAGGCGCACTAAGTTTATCCTGTCATGCAGAGCTTTCTCGGTCAATTGAAGGCTCATGGCTAAGAAATATGTTTTGGAGGTCAGTGGGCAATTGGCAGATGTTCGACGACCGCAGTAAAGGAGTGTGTAGACATCGGGCTTGTGATCGTGAACTTAGCAAGCTCCGAATCCGAATCCGGATATATTTTTCTTTGTATACTGTCCTTTTTCTGAGGCGCTTCCGTCAGGCTAAGGCACGAAGGTTGACGAGTGGCCACTCTGCCTTGGGGAGACTACTTCAGGCGGGCACTGATGGAGTCGACCAGCATAAGTAAAGGGTAATGGTTGCTATTGCACATTTGATAGTAATACATCAATTCGTGTGACGATTTCAGGAGTCATCGATACATGTTCCATCTTATTCTGTTGGAATCAAAGTCAACCTGACCGACTATCAGATTGCTCCGAGAAATGCAAGACATCGAAACCCTCCCCATATCCATCATCCCAAACAAATGCGCTCTCATGGTTCTCCTTCCCAAACGCTGCGAGCAACTTCTCTGCCTCCTCACCTCCATTTACAACCAGTCTGGCATCCTCCTTCGTCTTACCTTTGGCACCCTGACCGTAAATCTTGCCTTCATCCCTCGTCAAGAACGTTCCGATATGTCGGAACGTCAGGCTGATCCTTTCGCCGTCCTGAAATTGTTCAGGCGGAGATTTCGTGTGCATAGGGCGCTTGTCCGTATGAATGCTGTGCATCCACTTCTTGTTTGTCTCGAGGCCCATGACGAACATGGAATTATGAGGCAATGGGACGCGTTGCGCGGTCCTGGTGGTAACGCCCGGTGCAAGCGCATCTTTCTTCGTGTGAAGGGTCATCGTGCGCTGCGCGCCGAGACTGACGTTCACAATGTTCGAACCGTGCACGACGTCCACGGTCTTGTCGGAATGCTCGGATATGTAGTCTGCGCCGGTGCGATAGTGCTGGATGAGTACATGGTTCACTGGATGGTTCAACACCCTTTCAACATGCTGTCGGATGAGTGAGACGGTGGGAGAGAAAGGTAGAAGCGGGGGAGTGAAGTCGGCAGGATGACGGTAGATAGGGAAGCTAGAGACGGCTTCAGAAAATCATGATCACTAAATACGAGCACCATACCTTCCATCTGCATCTACCGCTCCTTCTACTGCAACAAGACGAGGAACCTCTCCCCCTCCACAAGCTTTCAGTCTATCACATGGCCAGCGATTGGTGGACAATCCTACCTTTGTGAAACATGGTATGCCATTTCACCTCCTTCCTCAAATTCTCAAATGCCGTATCACATAGCTCCTTTGGAAGGACGTCAAGGACTAGGTAAGTATCGCCTTCCCCAATATTGTCCCCAGGACCCAGAATAGGCGAGGCTTTCGATGCTGATGCTTGGTGTCCTCTGGAGTGCTCAATGTTGGTCATGATGTTGTATGGAAAGACGAAGAAGCCACGCGGCAAGATATCTTATATGCTGAAATGTGTAAAGTCTGGAAGAGACCACGCAGTCCTGCAGCATGAAGACTCAATCTCGACCATGGAGTCATATCAAAGTGACCGTCACTTCAACGTTTCAATTTCAACTATCGACCACGCGAGAATTTATGTACTGTAAGTACTTACATCAATAATTCTGAGAAAAAAAAAAAAGGTCAACGACTCATCCAATTGCATCGCCATACTAACTCACTACGACGACACCGCGGACCTTCATCAGAGTAAGTACTGTGCTTGTGCCGCGAAAGAGAACATATTGGAGCTTCAATTACCTTGGCTTCGACGCCAGTCACAAATTGTGTGATCGCGCTTTGAGTCGTTCCGCCTCCATATTGATAGATATTGATCCCATTCTCGGTTTCAAAATCACAGGTTAGAAGCTTTTGTTCGGCGAGTAGACTTCCATGTCCTACCGCAATAGTTGGTTCGGCATGGCAGTGAAGTCGTTAAATGCAAGTTATCGGAACAGCTTGTTCTTTCCTCTGCCGTCATGACGGCCTCATGTAGTCGTACCAACGGCTCAGCGACCCCATCGGTCCCGCTCCTCGCATCTCTCTCCAGTTGGCGAATCTATCTGAGCTTAATTCACCCTTGTCCGCTCCCCTGGGGCCCTACCTGAGCTTCAGCCGACATCATCGCTTTCTTTCTTCAAGATCGCCAGTATTATCATGTGGTTTGTGAATCTGATTATCAGTCTCAATCCCGTTTTTATGATGAACTCGATCAAACAATGGCTGTGCGACTGGGCGTGAAGCGTAGGTGCAATCGTTATCTCTCATATGTGCAGTGCAGCCCTACGATAGATCAAAATCTGAGTCTGAAAAAATGGCGCATCTTAGACAACTACGAATACCTGCCGCTCCAACTGGTCATTGCGCTGCTCCTGTTTTGCTTTGGACTTCTCGTTCTGCTTCGGACCTTAAACTATGCCTCGTCTGCGTTGCAACGGTTTTTGTCGGCCTTTCTGTGCTCTACTTCGGTATTACCTCTATCTTTCCATCATTTCCCCCTACATGCCTTTATCCCTTGGCTCAGGCTTCGATTTTCTTATAGGTTGTCACTGTCACTCAAACATATTTCGAGATCTTGGGAAGCGTCCTGGTTTCAGTCCTCGGAATGACTGACTTCACTCTCCATTATCTGTCCATCCCTTCATTGGACCCGTTCTCCGTTTCAATTGAGACTCATCTCTTGTGCGTGCCGTCCGGAAGTGCGCGTAGCCGCGGCACCGATGACGCTATCCAAGTGCCAGAATACACTGTGAGCGTCAGCCTTGCTATGACACAAATGCCTGGCGCAAGGTCTTCAGCGAAGATAAGGTTTAATTTTAAATACATTTCGTGTCTCTCTTGGAAGATGCATGCTGGGAACCAGCCAACGCAGAGGCATGTACATCGAGCCATCTGCTTCAAGCGTGCTCGATATGCTGATCCACCGTAGCGGATGCAGACCTTACCGAGGGTCGTCATCCAGTGACTGCGCGACATCGAGACCAAGCATCTTTGGCCCACTTATCTCCCTTCGCTCATTGTAACCTTTCCATTTACCCATCACATACTCACTCGTAGCAAGCCCACAACAGTACTAATATCTCCTTTTCTGGAGGAAATACCTGACCATCCAAAAGTCAGTGTCTTTTTGATAATCTGTCTGAATTAGAATATACCAGGCTCACGCCTTCTCCTGCCGTTTCCGCGAATGAACGGACCCCATAAAGTACCGATTTCAACGCTTTCATGATCTCCTCGCCTAACTTGCGATACGCGTCGAGCTTTTCTTCTGTTCTTCGTCGTCCAGCTGGAACACCGTGTCTGGAGAATCGATGCTCACAAAGACAGAGCTGGAGGACATTTCGACCTTGATATCGGTGTTCAAATGTCTGCGCTGCTGCTTAAGTGTGAGGGGTGCGGCTTCATCAGAGGCGGTGTAAGTATACAAGCCCTGAATGACACACAATGATGCCTTGATTGGCACACGCGAGGAGGGTGTTGATGTTGCTCCATCAATTTTGGCTCAAAGCCTTCATGCAGGCTTCTAGATGTCCAGCCTTCAACTCTCCTAGCGTATATACGAGATATTTGCATTCTTCCTGTCTATCGGATGCTTGCTTTTGAGGCTTCAGGCGCAGATAGATCATCAAGAAAAAAATTTCGTCAGAGGTACGCTCTCGCACTAGCACAAGTGAGAGCTCATGAGGTTAACTACAAAAAGAAAAAATGTGTATCAAACGTGAAGGGTAAGTGGTAGAAATCAGATTGGAGCAACGACAAAGCAAAACAGCAACGCAACAAAGGCATAAAAGACTCGACAAACAGTCCATATAGTCCATTCAGTCCAAATTCTGGTGGTATAGATGATAGACACAAACCCTCATGCCACCGCCATTGAGATTGCGTGCTTCCAAAACTGCAAAGCTCTGTGTGTACTACTCCCCCACGTTCCAGGTCCCAAGCATTGACAAGGGATCACATTCGATAAATAGCACAGGTTCGCCTGAGTGGCCTTCCGCGACCAGGATTGTGGATTTCAACGGGGCTTAGGACTTTCTCTGTGTCCTGCCTCTTGAACGGAGGCGGCACTGATTCGACATAAGGCGGAGGAATGAAGTCATCCCCAAAGAACTGGCGGTCTGGAAGGTCATCCTGTTCAGGGGAGTGCAAGTTCCACCTCCACCGCACCCTGTCCTCGAGCGAAGGCTTCGCCGTGGGTATCGCCGATGTTTCGGGCGTGCGCACATTCTCCGCCTTGAACGCCAATTCTCGCACCTTGTTGACAATATGCGGCTGGCAAAATTGCTCGACTTCAGAGAACTCAATCCACCCCATCCGGACGAGGCGCCACACGGCTTCTCCGCTAATATTGAGATTATGCTTTTGAGTGTTGCGTAGATGCCAATCGTAACGGATGAGGTTGTTGACGGGATCGAAAGCATAATCACGCACTTCAACCCCTTCTTTGCTAGGAAGGAGGTCGCGGTATAGTTTGTCACTTGGAGATACCTCTCCGAGTCTCCACGGAGAGAGGATTTCAGTGTCGGCGGAGGATAAACCCGGTTCATTGGGTACCATGGATTGCGGGGATTGCGGTGTCTGTGGCGTCGTATCGATTCGCAGAGCGGGGAGCCTCGAGGTCGGCGTAGTTGGGGATGCCAGACGGCGGCGGGGGGATAATCGAACGGAATCTTCCCCTTGTTCACCTTCGTGAGCATGATGGGCGCCGACGGGGAGAGTGAAAGTGGAAGCGTTAGAGTGAGAGAACGAGCGCTTGAGATTGACCCGACGAGAGATGGGTGGGGTGACTGGAGTATGAAGAATCTGAGGTGCCCCAGTGTTGGACGTCGAAGTAGACATGTTCGGAGAAGAACGAGCAATGGTACGATCGTCAAGATGGAATGCAAAAGAAAGATGTTGGGGGGAAGGGCAAACTGCTCTCTCTTATAAGCAAAATCGGACCGTTGTTTTCACGTGTGGCGCACTGTCTGGAAGGAGGGCGGACGGACAAAGCACTTGCGGCAACGTAGAACAAAAGCGCAGTAACGGGGCGATGAGACCCACCAGTTCCAAAGGCTCAGGAAGGATCCAGGTACGAATACGAGGCAAGATACGTGAGTGATAGTTATGTGGATAGGAGCGAAGCAGTGCCGATTCATGGCTAGATATTGGCAACAAACCCGATAAGGGACTGAGCCGCCATCATTAGGACTGCCGTGGGCGCGCCTTGTTCTCCTACAGCGTGATCCGAAACTGTGTCAGATGCTCCGCGGCCTTGAGCTTGGGCCACCGCCGCGAAGCTTGAGCTCAGACCACGAAAGAAGAAGGTATTGGAGTTCTAAATCATATCGGGTGCTGTGTTTGACCGAAGACGTCCTGTAAGGCGAGAGGAAAGCCAGTCCTATCGCAACGTATAAGGATCAAGGATGACTTGCGCTCAGCGCAGTGACTTGCTAAACGACTTGATCGCATCAACACTCATATACATCATAAGTTTTATTATACTCACCTTCAACTCCCATCAATCGGGGAAACAATTATACGATAAGAAAATCGGAACAGAAAACGTGGCAACAACATGAGACCGGCAGAGCGTCATATGCTCTTATAGAAACGGGAATAACAGCACATACACCTTCATGACTTTGGCACAGCAACCCATATCGGCTCGATCTCCACAGGAAGACCAGCATCTCTCCAAGCCTTGTATCCTCCAACCACATCCGTCACATTCAACAATCCGAGATCTTGTAATGCAGCAGCGGCAAGAGAACTCGTGTACCCCTCCTGGCAAAAAACGATCACCCGTAAATCGTACCTATTCGCGACCTCCAGCTTTCCATCCGTGCATCGCGGGTCAAAACGCCACTCGAGAACATTTCGCTCAATGACGAGTGACCCGCGAATCGCCCCGTGCTCCTCGCGCTGGGCCTGGGGTCGAATATCCACGAGGAGCACAGGCATCGGGATCGAAGCATCGTGCAATTCTTCGTATGCCTGCTGCGGAGACAGGCGTTGCAAACGTGCGCGAGCGGCTTCCAGGACCTGGGCTATTGAACGGGAGCCAGGAGGAGGGAGAAGCGGGTCGACGAGTCTCTGTGCTGACTTCTGCATGGCATCCCAGAGCGCGGCCTCATCGTACGCCGTCCATCCGATCTCGTGGATGCGCGCGATCCAATGCGTGCCTTCATCGAGGACGGGCTGAATGCGCCCGATAAACTTGGACGAAGCGAGCAGCGCCGCGCGTTGCACCTGGACTGCGGACGAACCACAGATGATGAGCGACGATGGACCGACACCTGTGGTCGCGATCGCTACGAGATGCTCTTTCAGTGCCAAGATCCGCTGCAGGTGGCCCGCGACCTGTTGGAGGAATTTTGCGTCGTCTTTTTTGGAGAACGTCAAGACGACCGCGACTTTGACGTCGTCGACGACCTTCACCTTGCGGAGTGCGCGCACAGCGATTTTCTCGGCGACCTGGTCTCGCACCTCGTCCAAAGTCCTAAGGATGGGCGTGTCGCCTCTGAGTGAGAAAACAGGAGTGGTGATGCTGGAGTCGCTGACTTCCTCGCGATGGTAGACGTGGAACGCATTATGGAAAGGGCTGAGAGAGGTGTCGACAGGCGGGGCAGGGATGCTGATGGACGTGGTGCTAGTGACACTTGAGCGACTTTTCGTCAGTGTGGGAGTCGGTGGGAGCTCCTTTTTGCGAGGGTCAGCAGGCGAAGCAAGAGGCTGCTCCTTCGGCGATTCTGAGAGTCGAGATTGCTCGTCTGTCGGCGAGATGGTAGCCATGAGAGATACGAAGTGTGTTATCTGCTGCCTAGCTTTGGAGGACAGAGGACTCAAACAAGGTTCAGTTATCTTCAAGGCCACGGAGGCGTGTGCTACCTGAGTCAAAGAGTAGATAGCCTACCTACGGCTATTCTTGTCCTTTTCAGCAATTGGCAACCCGGCGTCGATGTAGTAAGAATAGACCTCCTGTAATAAGACCCACCAAGTCAATATCTACAAAGTGAAACCGGCGTAGTCAGTGGAGATATTAAGGTGTCAAAACAGAACAGACACTGCAGCTGGTCACTTCAATGTTCTTGAAACGTTGTCGGCGATAAGATAACCATGTGCCCTATAGCCGAAATCGCCTCGGTGACCTAATTGAATCAACAGCCGCAAGATTGCAGTCTCTATTGCTCTCTCCGATGTCTTTCGAGTCAAAACTTCTAATCCCTCTTCACGTCAAGTATATCCAGAATTTGGGAGATGTACGACTTTCATTATGATCTACCATATCTCTAAGCTCAATTCCGCATTAATAGAGCAAAGATGATCTCACATACCACCTAACAGCGCATCTACGGATGAATGCAATATACTGGGGACTCACAGCGCTTTGCGTCATGGACCAGAAGAACGCGCTAGACCGAGAGGAGATGATAAAGTTTGTTATGGACTGCTGGGATGACGAGGTAGGTCTGTTTGAGTTCGTTGATTTCAGAGCAGGTCGCTGATTGCGGTGCGGAGGCAGGCGCTTTTGGTGCACACCCGGATCACGATGCACATATCCTCTCGACGCTGAGTGCCATCCAGATTCTTACTATCCACGATGCTTTGGACCGCGTGGATGTGCCAAGAATAGTCCACTGTGCGTATCCTTCATGTCTCAAGAAAAAGTGACATTGACGGACTATGGCCTGAAGTCATTCTATCCTTACAGCAACCATCAGGAGTCTTTTCAGGCGACTCATTTGGGGAGATAGATACGCGCTTTCTTTACTGTGCAGTATCAGCGCTATCCTTACTTGGCCAATTGGATAAGCTGGACAAGGATAAGGCTGTCGAGTATATACGCCAGTGTAAGAACTTCGACGGAGGATTCGGGAGTGTGATCGGTGCGGAAAGTCATGCCGGTCAAGGTCAGTGGGATGATGCAGCATCGATTTGACTTAGCTGAACACCCGACATGAATAGTTTTTGTGTGCACGGCTGCGTTGGCGATCTTGGATCGACTGGATATCGTGGACGTGGCGACGTTGGGATGGTGGTTAGCCGAGAGACAGCTGCCAAGTGGCGGCCTGAATGGTCGTCCCGAGAAACTTGAAGACGTGCGTAGTACCGGTGCGTTCATGCCTTCACAATGACTGATTGTTGCCGTGTAGGTTTGTTACAGCTTCTGGGTCCTTTCCTCGCTTTCGATCTTAAACAAATTGACGTGGATTGACACGGACAAACTTATCAGTTTCATTCTCTCCGCACAGGTCTGTCTTCTCCTCTACCGATTGCATATTTCATTTGACGATGTTTTCATTTAAGGATCCAGATGCTGGAGGCATTGCAGATAGACCGGGTGACATGGCGGACGTCTTCCACACGCTCTTCGGTGTCGCCGGGCTTTCATTACTTGGATTTCCGGGACTGATGGACATCGACCCCGTATATTGCATGCCTGCCAGTGTCATCGAGGCAAAAGGCCTTCGGAAAGGATGGAAAGCGCTACCGAGGAGGGCCTCATAGTCATATGCTTAATACTGTTACGTCGTTGATGCGTCGGGTTTTGATTTGTAAGGTATCGTTTCTATCGCCCATGCCTTCGATTCGTCTGTCCAGTCTGACTGTTTTACAGAGAAGAGCAGTACCTGTATCTTACTGTACTTCGGAGGGAATGGCAAGTTGGGCATATGCCAATGTTTACTCCTGCTTCCGAGCATCATGTTGGAGAAAGGCGACTTGATCATTGGGGCTGATTACCAGTCTCAATCCATCTCAACAACCGATCTGGGACACTTTTCTAAACATAATAATAACCTCATGTGTGCACATCTCTTCTTTATGCCCAACTTCAAAGTCCTCATCTCACTGGCATGGTTCAACGATGACAGTCCATGCACGTGGGACTGTCACCCGCATTTTCACAGGATTGGCCCCGGACGCGTCTCCTTTCATCTACCAACCATCATCCTTATCATTCTTTCGTCATTGATCCTTTTGCACCGCTTCATGCAAGGATGTACGCGGCGCATAAGTTCGTGGGCAGCGGATGCGAATCTTCCGCTGCTAATCTCTGGTGGCAGCGGCAGCGGGCGCGGTCTTCGCAGCGTGTAAGTCTCATGATGGGTTTTCAACATCATTGTCGAGAGAATCCAATGTGTGCGGCAGAGTCTTTCGTGTCAACCTTCTAGGCTTCCTGATCATCTAATAACTGGTCCGGTCACATATACGACTGTCTTCGGCGAGCTTAGGGGCAAACTTCTCCAACGGTCTTTCTGACGCCTGTCTTGAACACCTCGATCCCATATGAACCTCCGGTCATTGTCCTCCTCTTCTATGGAATCTGCCATTCAGCAAACCGCGGAGCTCATTTACTCCCAGGAGCCTCCGGACATCATTCTCTCTCCGCTCTCTGGGTTATGCTTGTGTACTCAATGGCTAGTGAGACTTGCGAATGTAATAACTGCAGATGATCCTCGGGACTTGGTCTTGAAACCTCAGGCACAGGCTCAGACCAATATCCAAATGTTCCTTAAATGCTCCATCCCCTTGATTTGCTTCCATTCAGGACAGGACATTTGGGAACAATGTTCTTCGGACGGAACCGCCACAATTTGAAGGACATTGAGGTGTGTCTTCTGATTCTATCGACCCCCTAATGTGTCTGCCCTGTTTTCGAAACTGCGCTGGTGTTGGCACTTTACTCGTGGCATCTCGTCATTTTGATTGCGCGGCTGGCGCCCCATTTGCATCTGATATCAAAGACATCTCGTCGTTTGCCATGCTTGTCGAACCTCATTCGGATGATCGCCTGAAAGGCTTCAGCATCGATGTGCGCTAATCAAGTCACAGATGACTGCAGATAGATTATCTTCTCCTGAATACCAACAATGCTGTTCGTCTTTTTCTGCGCGAAGATTTAGGCTGCGACAGAGTCAATGAACCATTTCAAATAAGTTGAGTATACTCTGTCCAGAGACCTTTACATATTCGATCGCGAAGCTCGAATTTCTTTGTTTTGCATAATGTACGCATGGCAACCCAAATCCCAATCCAGCGTTCGCATCTTCGTCTTCAACCATCACCATCTCCGACCGTCCTTTGTGATTCAAGTCCTTCCGCTCGCAAGCAATCAAATAATTTGCATCGCATTCTCTCGCCGACATTCGTTTGTGATTTTTTTGACCTTATTCCGAAAATAGCGCAAATTATTCTTCCGTCTCCAGGGCGGAAGTATAATTGGCAAGATACTTTGCCGGAAAAGGCAACTGAGGTGCGTGGGTATAATCTGGCAAGGACGTTCGTTCGTTCGTTCGACGCGGTAGCGTTGTTGGCTGCTTGCTGCCCCCCCCTTATCCCCCTACGTAGGCAAGCCACGAGGCTACCCAGTTGCACGAGGCGATCGCTCCTGTAGCTCATACTGGTCCAGTATCTTGCTCGTCGCGCACCAGTCGCGTCCAGCCATCTAAAAACAATAGAATTTCCCCAAAAACAACTGCGGCGGCACCACTTCCTCTCGACTAATCTTTCACTTTCACGATTTTTCTTTCTCCCTGTTGCACTCTTGTATATTTACCAATGTCACCATCACAGTATTCACCTCATATTGAACAATCGGCTAACCCAACCGAGGACGATTCCCCAACGGACCCGCATCACGGCGACGCGCACCGCGTATCTCACATCGCATCGAGTCCTTCGCCCCAACAAAACTCCGACGAGGGCTATCCATCCTGGCTCCCCAAACGCCCGCCGCCGCCTGCGCCCACGTCCACCATCCAATCGTCGACCTTCAACATGCTGGCCAACGAAGCAGGGCCGAGCGAGATGGGCGTCTGGGGCGGACGCAAACCCACCCCGCGTTCAGTCCGCATCGTCAGCATGCAAGACTCTGCACGTCGCGAGAATACCGACCAGACTCGCCTGAGTGCCGGCGCACCTCTCGCCCACTCGCGCATCTGGTCACGCGCGACGGGTGCTGGCGTGTCACCGACTGTGTTTTCTCCCACTGTCGACGGTCCACTTCAGCCATCACGTCCCAGGTTCAGATCAACCGGTTTCAACCTCAGGCTTTTGCGCGATCCCTCATGGAAATCTCGTCTTCATTTCTTTATTTTTCCTTTGCTCGTCTTCGCCCATGTCCCTTTGCAGACTTATTTCGACTTCAACACTGTATTTATATTGATTCAGTGAGTCTATCTCGCTCATTGGTTCCAGAAACACATACTTAAGACATGCAGAATCGCCAAGTTTCCCAATCCTATCGCTCCTGGAGTGCCTGGTTCCGGTCGCAACTGGGCTTTCGCAGCCGCAGTTTATATTGCATGCTGGGCGTTCTGGATATTCGGGGTGTTCATCGGATATGAGCTCATCTACTCGTTCTACAGACGCTGGAGATTCAGTGAGTGTCGTTATTATAGTCTTTAATTTGTTATCTAACCATGGCCTTCAGGGCGCCCCCTTATCCTCCCTTTCTATCTCTCTTCCCCTGCATTCAATCTGGTTTCGATGACTTCATACAACCACTTCTGCTTTATGCAACACATCCGCAATTCGGCCTTTCCTTACGTGAATCCTGATGCGAAGCTGCCCTCCTCCGAGGCATCCCTCCGCGACGCTCTGGCCGAGACGTGCTACTTCTACTCCCAGAATCTGCCCACAGTCGCGTTCCTGCTGCCGCGTGCAGGCCTATCTCTTGTCCTACTGCTATCATTCTTTTCGCCCGAGCAGCTCCCAGGGGGGTTGACACTCGGAGATGTCGATCAGAGTATCGGAAGGCGAGATGGAACGTATTTTAACCAAGAAAATGGCACGCTTTCTGGATACGCCAAGGGCGTATTAATCGCAAATGCCGCTTGGACGGCATGGCGCATTCTGGTGCTCTTGCTGAGCTGGTGAGTCATGTGTGCTATTACTATAACTTACATGCCACGCGTCTGATCGTCCACGGCGTAGGGTCGGTATCTGGGTCTTCAGCGGATACGGCTGTGCTGGTATCTGTGGACCGCGAAACCGCTGGGAAGAGGAGGATGCGGATAAGATCCGATCGGTTTATAGCGAGAAAGGGTCCGAGGCAGCGGGTGAGACGCTCCCATGGAGCTGGAAGGAGTGCACGTATCTGCGGGTGCAGGAGGCGTATGAATTCTGTCTCACCTTGCAGCCACCGCTGCGCGGTACGAAGAGAGAGCCCTCCGAGCCGCAAGAGCCGTTCGAGGGCATGGAACAGGTGCTTGCGGCTGTCGGTCTGGGTGGTGTGCCTCAGCCTTCGCGAAGAGGTATGCTCTCGCAGGAGCTCTTTGACAGCCCGAATGAAGGCGCGACGAGGCAGAGTAGTCCTGCGCAGACATCTGATGTCTTAAGTGACATCCCCAAGGTGGAGGGGCAGGCTGACGAACCTGGCAAAAACGCTCCGCGGATGACACTCCCGTATCCTTTCACTGGATTCGGAGCGAAGAAGGAAGAGTCAGATGAGGAGCAGATACCGTTCCCACCTTCACCAGGACCGGGCCATGAAGCATCAGGTGAATCGGTTGCAGCAGAAGAGGAAGAGGAAGGGGAGGAAGAGGAGTATGACATCACGCACGGGGAACTGAGTGAGGGATTGGAATACGTAGAGGAAGAGACAGAGCCACGCACGAGCGAAGAACCTTCTTCATTTTCTGGCCGCGCGTCGAATTCTTTGTCCAGCTTAGGGCAACCCGTCCAATCGCGTTACCCCTTCCAATTCCGCCATCCAGGGCAGAGGGGAAGCTTATCCTCCGCTGGTTCTCCCCACCATTCGCATCGCACGCCACAATCGAAATCGACTTCGACGCACACACGCTCGACCCGCAACTCTCGGAGCACGCGCAGCACAGGCAATGATGAAACATCGGATTCGCCGATGTCCTTGGGCACCTCGTCCGGATTCCCCAGTCCCGTGGGGGCCACGAATGTGGGTAGCATGCCCATGCCGCCACGGCATCCCGCGTCGACTGGACAGCGCAGACAGCGCTCAGGCACTGTCCCAATACCGACATCACCGACCCCTGTTATCGGTCCCATAGTTTCCTTGCCGCGCCCGCGAACGCAGAGCCCGCAGATGGACGCTGATCCGGAGGTCTTGTACGAATCGAATGGCGAAGGGGAGGTAGTCGGCGCGCTGGACCTCGGCACACCAGAAGGCCAGGCGTCGCCGGAACCCGAGGGCGAGCAGGAGGCGCTCGAGCAGGAGGACAGCGTCGGCCTGCTCTCGCACGCGCCCAGTCCAAAGACATCGTTTGGCGGGTTGAGGAACCGATCGGGCAGCGTCGTGTCGCTCACGCGGCGCAATGACTCGCGGTCGCGGTCCGGGTCAGAGTACCGATCAAGGCATAACAGCTCAACGTCCGGATCGCGCAATGGTTCGAACTCGAGACACAATTCCAACAGTGCTGGCGGGTCCTCGGTTTCCGTCGCCCTCGGCGGGCGCGCTGCCATCCGGACACGTGCCCAGTCACTGATTCAGAGCGTCGCATCGGCGTCCCGGTCAAGTGTTGAATTGGTTACGGGGCGGCGAGGTCGTGCACAGTCGGTGGTGAGATTGGAGGATTATGAGGACACGGACAGCTCGCCGTACATCTCTGAAGACGCTCTGAGCAATCCAGAAAGCCATACCTTTGGCGTTCCGCTGATTGGCGGTGCTAGCGCGATGCGGCGCGCGATTGAGAGGCAGCAGAGGCAGGAGCTTCTGTCATTAGAACTCTCTCCGGACGATGAGGAAAAGTCGGAGGTGGAGATGGAGGACGCGCTGCCCAGCTCGGCGTCGAATTCGCCACCGCGTCTGCATGAGGCACCTTCAATTGTGTCAAACGTTGCTCCGTCAGAGCGCACGCTGTCGATGGAGCCTGTGCGCCCGTCGCCCTTTTCTCAGCCCGGGCCCAGTAGGTCTGTTGTGAGTCCCTCAGGAACGCAGTATCTATCTGCGCACGAGGACTTGAGCACTGCAGCGCCGTCGTTCGTCACGGCGCCTGCGACGGTCGAAGGAACGACGGAGTCGAGCGGGGCAACGCCCTCGAGTTGGGGAGGGTTGGAGCATTACATGGAGGGGAAAGACTGGAAGCCAGTGTAGGTGAGGCTTTGTCGTGGTGTCACGACGTGCCCGACGCGTGTTCTTCGGTAATCGTTTCATTCCTATTCTCTTTAATGCATCTGTCCTCCTTCGTGTGTAATGTGCATCCGTTCCCCTTTGCCCCCCTTACCCCAGTTTCGAATTTCGACCCACGCTCATCACCACTTTGTTTCAAGTACGCATGTAATTATTGCTCATTTAGACAACATTTTTTCTTTACTCGTTCAGGTTCTTCGTTTTGCTGGAAGCCTTCGTCATTGTTCTTGTGCCCACTTGCGATACCTTGTGATTCCTTCTGACCGCTGACTCTTAACGACCTCGACGAGCGCTCGCGAGCCGTTTACGACCTCACTCCTCCTAATCATCTTGTTTACGTGTTGCCATCGTATACTTACCTTCAATAAAAGTCGTTTTTTCTTTTTCTTTTTCTGTACGCGAGGCTGAAGTCAACGCCTATAAAGCCATCGAACGTTCTCAACATATGGTCTAGATATTGTCATGCTTTTCAAAAAAAAGTAGGAGTTTACAAATATATTAATATAGTGGGGGAAAGAAAGGTGGACTGAGTTGACAGAGAATTACAACTGACAGAGAAAAAATGATAGAGGTATAACAACAACAGCTTTACTGTGAATCCGCTGGCCCATCCCCCCATGCCCGTTGGGCCGCACCAAGACAGTGGTCATCGCAGTCAATAGGTTCATGATAGTGAAGACCACCGTGGATCAATACATCTCTTTTTCAATCATCGCCGCGGGGTCCGTTATATCAATGCCCGCCTCTTCCGCTACAGATATCAAAAAAGACAGATCGACAATTAGCGACAGCACAAAGCGGGGCGGTCCGGCACAACGACGCACCTTCGATTTGCTTTACCGGGCCCGTGAACCATTTTCGCGCGCTGATGAACCAGAAGCCCATGCTGTACGTGATGACGATGCCGACGGCGACGATGGCGTAGTTGAGCGTCTGCGAGTTGACCGGATTCAGCTCGGGAAGGATGAATACGATGGAGATGAAGGCGATCCAGGTGACCGCGGTGATGGCCACTGGGAAGGAGAAGGATCCAAGGTGGAAGGGCCCGCGGACGAATTGGTCGCTGTAGATGACGCGAAGGGCGATCGGAATGGCTAGATAGGAGAGAGATATTGAGGGTGAGCTAGGCGTGTTCAATATGAGCGATCGACGGCAGCGTTTTTACCGTAGGAGATGTAGAGACCGATGGTAGCGATACTGGTTGCTGCAGAGAAAGCGACTGAGCTGCCTAAACTGGGCAAGCCAAGGATAAAGCTGAGCGTGCAAGCGAGCCAGACTGCGTCGAAATAATTGAGATACCGTCGGCGCTAAACACGGGAAGACTTACCGGTGCGCACGGGCGATTTCCATCGCTTATCCACGATATGAAAGAATTTGTGTCCTGGGATGCCTCCATCTCGCGCAAATGCGTACATCATGCGAGAGTTTGACGTGATGGAGAATGTCCTGTGATGGTAAAATTGAGTATTACGGTATTATGCAAGGCAAGCGGAAAGAAGGCACACCCGCAGAAGAACATAGCACCGATTACGATGACCTGATTTGGATCTGGTCAGTCATCACTAATGAAGAAGAATTCGAAGTAAGCTCACCATCAGTACGATGGCACCCTTCTCGCCGACGGTATCCAAGAAAATCTGCGTGACAGGTTCTCCCGTTGCTGTCCCGATGGTGGCATCATAGTCCTGCATGGAAAAGAGTAGGCCGAGAATCAAGAACCAACCAAGAACGGCTGAGACACCGATGGCCATGACGATGCCTATTGGGCCGGACATTGCAGCGTTATGAGTTTCCTCCGTCATCTGAAACCGTAGAAAACAGATATAGATATGATTAAAAAAATTTATAGCTTCAAGTAAAACACTGACATGAGCGCTAGCATCGAAACCTGGAATAGAAATTCAAGATTGAACGCTGGTTGGACGGGATGAAAAGACTGGATAACATACCAGTAAGAGTGTACTGTGCCATAAGAATACCGATGACAGCGACATACGCTGGACTCGCACGTTCTGACCATCCGGGACCGCCTACGCCAGTCCCATCGATGAACTTCTGAAATACAAAATGACCAGACTGGTGTGTAGGTGCTTTGGCGAGGATGGCGATGACCAAGGACACGGTGCCAATTGCGTGCCACCAGACGGATATATTGTTCAGGTATTTGAGGATGTGCACGCCAAATGTGTTGATCAAGCCTTTTATGCACATGACGCGCGCCAAATGTTCGGTATCGCATGAAAAAAAGACGGGATGAGGCCGAAAACCCACCTTGGGCAACAAGAACGGCGGCATAGATGCCAATGGTGGTTTTGGCCGTAGGCTGAAAGTTCGTGCCAAGTGTGCACACAGTCGAGAGGAAATTTGCACATGCAAAACTGAATGATCATCTTTCTTCAGGATTTCTCTGCCTTTTGTACCCCATGCAGAAAAACGCACCTGATACCTGTCGTAACGGCTACCTGCCCGAGTAGGTTGAACCAACCAGTGACCCACGATGCAAAGGCTGCGTTTTGTGGTCTTGACAGCATGGCTGCCCAGAAATAAGGACCACCACTTGTGGGATGGGCACTACAGACCTCTGGAGAGATTGCTGAATACGAGAGGGTAAAAGAATGGCTGCAACAACTCACCAGCCATGGCCAGACCGACTAACACGGTGAAAAAGGCTGCAAGCCCCAGATAAATAGGTCATTAGATTTAAAATTGATCTGTCTACTCACCCACGATTACCCATCCCCATACCATAACCGCAGGTCCGCCCGTCGTCTGTTGCGGGTTTTGAGTTATAAAAAAAATACGCAGTATTGGGCAAGAGCTGCACTCACGAGCCCAAATAAGAATAGAGATGGGATACCAGTTATGACGCTGATGATGGAGAACGAAACTCCGAAGTTCTAAGGTAGACCGCTTGCATTCAGGAAAAATGAAATAGCACAATAAAATGATAACACACTTGGAGAAGACTCAGGTCTCGTCTTTTGCGAAGAAAATCGTCACGGTCATGGTCAACACAAGAGCTCTCGCGACGGTAACGGATGATTATAAAACTCACTTCAATTCCTGCTTGTACCCCATCCTCGCCAACTCGGCCTCGTCGGCCTTCGCGCCCACAACGGGCTCGCTCAGGCCGATTTCGGTGACCGTCATGTTGGCCTTCGACACGTCAGACATGGTCGTTCGTCGGTGGGGGAAAAGGACGAGCGCGCCATCAAAGTTGTTCGATACTTAACCGCGGGAGCGCACATAGATAAGAAGTTGTCGGAATGCATCTGGAGCAAGATAAGATGCAAAGGCCCCAAATCCGGCGCTTCCTGTTCGTTGATAAGAATTTGACGGGACGATCTCATTTTTAGTGACCGACGATAGCTAGCTGTGAGTTCCGATCCAGAATCTTGGAAGACTGGTGAAGAAAGTCATGGTACTGACCGCTGAATATGAATCCTAGGTATAGAAGGAAATGTCGTCAATTTGCTACACGTACCTGTGATATATACGGCGAATTTTATACATTCAAGGTATGCATGCCGTATGATGTCGTACATTGATAGTATTTGACACATTGACAGTACTTATCTGTTCGAAACACGGAAGTGGACAAGTTTGCCCTTTGCTATCACAACCTCCGAGTTCACGTCGAAGGAACCCCGCTCCCCACACAAGAGCTCAAAAAAAACCCCCATTTCAGTGTCAGATGCATTGTGCAATGCGTGAGCGCTCATGAACAGAATCGAACACATGACGATCAAAGCGCAGCGATATGAACTTCGCATTTGTCAGTATAAATGTCCCGAGTCGGCGATTTAGATAGATAACAACCATTTTCCGTTGTCAAGTATACATACGTTCCTCCTTGAGGGCAGCTCCTTTGCCAGCTGCAGCCAATAGGATACATGTGTGCCTATGTGTGCGCCCTTGAGAAGAGGTCACGGAAGTCCGGGCGCGATGAAACCTGCACTGCGCTCGACGGGGAATGGGCCCGGGCTACCTTCATCGTATTCACCACAAGATGTACCTTTGATCAAGATATTGAGAGGTTCCTTGGGAGTATGCCTGAATATTTTGACGGATCTAGGAAGTGGTGGTCGTGCAGAAGTCAATCTGGAGCTTCGAGACGAAAACGCATCTGGCCGCGGTGCACTTTAGGATACAATCCGAATTCTCGCCAATTTTCCGCGATAGGCTTACTATAAAGCAATATACTTACGGACCAATTAAAGTAGTGATACCATTCTAACCCATTTTGACAAAACTCCGCAAAAGAATTCTGAACTAATTGGGACAGGGTGATCCGTAACTTTACTGAGGTGCTTGACCGATGACGCTGCAGCTATTTCACAACTGCGAGTTGCGGACGCCTACATGGTGTATCTACTCAGCGAACTAACTTGCAAAAAGCCTTTCCTCTTTTTCGATTTCCTTTGCAACATCTTCCTGACACCGTTTTGACTCGCACTTATGGATGGCAGCCAACCGTCTCACGTTTCATCGAAACCTCTACCTCCGATTCCTTCGCGGCAGAACCGACTCCAACATCGACAGCTAACTGTTGAAGCCAGTGCTCACCTTCGAAATTTCATTGAGAGTGCTCTGAAAGAAGAAGACATAGAGTCAGAGAAGGACAAATGGGTGAGCGGCTTGGAAAGAGCATTGGGAGAGATGGCAGACGCTGCGTCACGAAACGGTTGGTTGGCTGGGATTAGACGCAGGAGAGATCGAACGAAACAAAGGAAAAACGCGACGTTACTGCAGGCGGAGGGGAATGACAGAGAAACGGCACATGTGGTCAAAGAGAAGAGCGGCGGTGGTCACCCAAGAGTCTCGCAGGCTGGCGAGGCTGAGAGCGATCGGGATCCTCATCTAGAGCAGGAGCAGGAGCAAGGAAACGACGTAACTGGATCGTGCTCGCAGTTGAGCGAATCTGCTCTCCAGCGTCTGCGAGAACTGGCATCGCAACAGGTGGTATCAAAGCCGAAGCCTTCGGCAAAGCATCTATTGTTAGTTGTGGATCCATTCAATGAACCGAAGGCTCACCATTTCCGTTCTCCTCCGGACCATGAGTTCTTTCATCCCAACCGTGTCTGCTCCTTCAGACCAGACGTCTACGCTGTTCCTGCAGGCAATGGGCCAGACAATGAAAATGTCTCGAAGTCGATCCTCTTTGGGCTCAGAGAGTGGTGCGGTACGTTACCTTACTTGACTGCACTGGCGGCACCAGAGCATACATTTTTCGGCCACTTCTCGTAAGGCACCAGTCCCTCCCCAAGAAGAGCGTAAACTTTAGCATCGACACTCTTAGGCCTGCTAATGTCTGCCTCTTTTTGGCGTAGACACCGCGCCCAGGTAATCCCGTTGTGAATGAGATATGTGTGGCAAGCACGAAGCTGGTGCCGCTGGTTCTGCTCTTGCGCATGCTGATGCCTTCCATTCCTGCTAGCCGATCCTGTGAAAGTGGACGTTCAACTGGTAGGAGGTACTTTTTCCGTCAACGGAGCTTCTTCGTTAGGACAGTACGACTCAATCATCAAAGTCCTCCGCCTCGCTATCTATATGCACCTTTCTCTTCTTTTAGAGCAGCATTTTCTCTCCGATTCTCGTGTATCCCTTCATTTTCCAAAGCCTGCACAATTTTCCATCCCCGCCATTCCGACGATACCCATCATTCAGCGCCATCCCTCCATGTCCGAAGCCAAGCGCAGGAGACGCGACTCTCTCATTTCCTCGCCGATCTGGAGTTTTTTCTCTAAGAAGGGCTCCGATTTTCTCCATCGCGCCGTCTCTATCGCATCCTCTTCCTCTGCATCTAGAGGTAGCTCAATCGATCTCTCACACACAACCACATCCCTTCCCTCTTCACCACTTGCTGGCCCTCGCACGTCAGAAGACACCCCTTACCGTCGCATCCGCGGGTTTTCAATCTTCGGCGATAACCGTCCGCCACCAGTCCCTGCAAAAGAAGAGGCGCCGCCGCCCAACTCTCCTTTTCAAGATGCACTCCATCGTATCGAGGAGAGCAAGGGCCTCTTGTCGACCTCGACAGGTGTGATTTTCCCTCCACCCATTCTACTTGTCCGGCTCGCCGAGTTGGAGAAGGGTCTCCCAACTCGTCGACTGACTGGTGAGGAGCGCACCGGATTAACTGGTATCCTCGGGTGGGAGGGTAAAGAAGCACGAGGACACGGGATGTCTGGTACAGTTGGCTTTGTCCGCCAGCAACATCTATCCATTTTGTACTCCCAGCACGTTCCTTTACCGCGGCCGAGCTCTTCGACAGTCTCGAACGCATCACAGAGTTCGCTCTTAGTCAGTGATTTGCCGGCCTACACTCACTGCGGCCCTCGCGCCCTATGGCGGACATACGCATACTATGAGGAGGGCGAGAGTTCCCTTGGGGAGATGGTACATGATATTTGTGCTCGCGCAGAAGAGCCGTGCGACCGACCTGGCTGCGAGAGTACTCGTGGGCACCATGAGCTACGGTGGATGCATGATGGAACGCGGATCGTGGCCAAGACGCATCCCATAGAGCAAGCAGATGAGGATCGGATCGAGATATGGCAGAGCTGTAGAGTATGTTACGAAACGACACCACGATGTATAATGGATGATGGGACTTAGTAAGTGTTTTTGTCCTCTTCTTGATAGAAAAATAAACTAACGCATAGGGACAGTTTATTTTCCTTTGCCAAGTTTCTCGAACTCTTAGTATACTCACGCACTATATGTACCCTTACGCCCTCATTGTGCCCCCACACCACGCCCCCACCCCAGCCATGGACCGGTCTGGATTACCCACTACCCCAGTCACGCTTGAACATCATCCGTCATTTTTCTTACAAGTCGCATACCGTTTCTTTCACAGTTTCCACCATCGAAGACATATTCGAATTGCGCGTGCCCAGGCTGCAAATCACTCGCAGCAATGTGGCCAACAAGCGGACCGAGAAAGCGCAGGAAAAGCAGGATTCCATACAACATTCTGAAGGCGAGGAGGAGAAGCGCGATCTACGGAAGGAGATCAACAATTGGTGGCAACGCATCGCGGAACACCTGGACAAGCTGGTCAGTGTCTCACTGTAGTGCTTTATTTCACGTCTGCTGAACTCGGCGCAGGAGGTGCATTTATCAGGCGATGATGCTTCGTCCTATCACAAATCGTTACCCCGATTGCCATCCGCAGATGAAGCCTACGAGTCGTCGTCATTAGCCGCGACCCCCAAGGTCGGCGCCATCTCTCTAGCTTCAGAACCCTCAACTATCAGCACCTCTACCCACGACACCGAAGCATCGTCTGCTTCCACCGTGACGCTCAGGCTGCCGCAACCAGAGCGCGGAAACTCAAGAGAATCGTATTCCGACGCCTCCATCCTAACAGCCGACGGCACAGACCCAATACAACTGCTCACCAATATGCGACATACGTTCCAGCGGACGGAACAGATGCTGTATGCACAGCTCTCGCAGACGCCCGTGTCGACGCTCAACGACACGCGCCGTTCGTTCTATTCTGCTGCTCAGGGAGCTAGCAAGCGATTGTCTGCGTGGGAGAAGAAACATCTTTCTAAGGCAGCAAGGGCACAGTTTGCTGCAGACAGGCAGGCGTTTGCGGAGCCTGAGTGGTGGAATAGCGGCTGCCATGCTGTTCCTGGTAGCGATATCATAGTCCGAGAAGAAGATTGGGGTAGCATCATAGCCTTCACGCTCAGGTGAGTCAGCGCATCTCCTTTTGAAAATTTCCGCATAGAAAGCCTAGTGCTCACGGCTGAGTCGTTGTCAGCTCGACGGACTATCAGAATGAATTGATGAATGCGACTCTTCCACGCGGCACACGTTCAGAAGTGCCGTCTCCTTCACCCAGCCCGTTCCTCCAACCGAATTCCGTCTTCAACCGTTCACCCGCAACCAACAGCACCTCCTCGTTCAAATTCTTTTCGTCGGCCCCCAAGCCCGACCCGGACAACGAGGACATGGTGTGGCACGAGCCGGAAACATATTCTGCGACTATCAGCCGCAAGGAGCACCCGCGGGACCCGAGTTCGTTGCTCTCGCTCAGGGACGTGCTGCGGAACAAGGTGCCTGGGGAGGGGTCCTCGGCACTCACGCCGTCCATGTTCATGAACCTCGGGTC
>SGPL01000287.1:0-42452 GCA_004802705.1 Bondarzewia mesenterica | reverse complement strand
TGGGTGGTGTATGGTTGTCTGTGTAATCTCATTTCTTAAATGGTCAATTGTTTAATAAAATATATGTTTTATTTAGTCTCCAAGTTGGATATATTATGCTAAGGAAACCCTCGTCACAGACTAGATGATCACGCAGTGCCAGTATGCCCCTGGCACCGCTGATACATAAGCAATACCTTCCTTAAACAGACCTGGCCACGCTCGTCAACGGTAGGCGTATCCAGGGTAACACGCGCGCACAAACACACACAAATATAGGTATATACATATTTCGATCTCCGAAAACCAAAATAGGTTTCCTTTTCAATATTTCAGTGCTGGGGAGCGACTGACTCTATTGCGCCACAAAACGAACGTTTGTGGCAATCCGTGGTATCGAATTCGAAAAA
Organism: Bondarzewia mesenterica; assembly: GCA_004802705.1. Classification (NCBI taxonomy): domain Eukaryota; kingdom Fungi; phylum Basidiomycota; class Agaricomycetes; order Russulales; family Bondarzewiaceae; genus Bondarzewia; species Bondarzewia mesenterica. The sequence continues at coordinate 42,063 of SGPL01000287.1, read as the reverse complement.
AATTTGTTCCGCCGCTCATCTACGTACTTGTCTGAATCCCCTCTGCGACTCGACAGCGCCTTTTTTTCCATTTGGATCCGGCGCGTGCATGGGGGGGCGGGGCGTGGTATATGGAAAGAACGCGCGCGCCGCAAAAATTGCAGAATGGACGCGGCGGCGGCGCCCAAATCGCGCCCGCTTTTTTTTTTTGCTTCTCTTKKCTAATGCTTATCTGCGACGCGACAGCTGGTCCGGGAGATGCGGCGGCACACGTTTGTGGCGGCGTACTAGTGTGTGCATGCGATAACATCCAAACTGCTGTTTGCACGAATCTGAAGAATCCTCCGAGCGGGCGCGAGCACGCTGCCGTCTTGCCTGTTCGACCTTGCCGAGAGGGGAGGAACACAGAGGAACACTACCTGGGGGAAATGCGGAATCGCGCGATTTTCTCTCTCCCCCCTTTCCTTTCCCGAATTCCACAGCTCCCGCCCTAGTGTTCTTCTTCTATTTTTTTCCTGGTCATTCGGTTTTTCCCTTTTTTGCTAAATTCATGAACATGTGGTTTCGGGTACACTCACGCGGGGAGAGGCCCCCAGGATTACGCGAGGGTCCACGGAAAGGGTCCGAAACGGAGCGGTCCCGTTCATCCATCCATCCAGCTAGCTTTCCGAAGTCTGCAGCATACTCGAGCTCTAGCGGCTGAAGTGGATCGCTTGGAATTACTGTAATGTAGCCAGCACGGCGCGGGGTGGGTCAACTTGGGGATGTCGGTATGTACACATGTCATGACGGCGTCGCTGTATGTGTACAGCCGATGCATGAGTCGTGACAGCCTGCGCAATGTCATATACACTCAGCTCTGTCGACGCGCTGGCCGCCGCGGTCACCCGCTGTCGCCGTCCGGGCGCTTGTGTGGTACGTCTCGCGCGCGCGTCCTCCCTTGACGGATTTTTGAATTTTGAATTTGGCAAAGGACAATGGACGACGGGCGGAGCATTGCTCTGGTCTCGGCTGTACCGCTGTGAGATTCTCAGAGGGCTTCGCGAGAGGTTTGCAGCGCCCATAGGCGCCCACGAGCGCCGGAGAAGCGCACACCGCCCGTCCCCGGTCCGTGGGCGCAAAGCATTGTCTTTGCTTGGAAGAAGACGGTGCAAGTCATGGATGCCGGAGACGCGAGGGGAGTGGCCACTGCTCTGACTGGAACGTATGTCTCGGGTGCGGACCTTACTGTGTGCGTTGGTGGGCATACAGGACGATACGTATGCTGTATGTCTCACATGTGGATGAACGCCGCCGGGGGGAGTCAGGTTTATTATTACACGTGTGGTGCACAGGTGGGCGCAACAGCCTGGCACTGTGATCGGCGTCTACCGAGTCGCGGTGACTCTGTGCGTGGGCGGGGGGTCGTGTCGACGTTCCATTCTTATGATTGCACCCTGTGTGAATTCAAATGTGGAGACCGTGCGCTGGAGGGATTGCGGACGGGGTTGCGGGGCATTTTGAGAGGGCGCTCACGCGGAAGAAGTCGCGATGAGTTTGTGGTATTCGTATTGTCGGTTCGCAATTAAACGCGGTAGGCGACCAGGGGGGTTATGTCATGAGGGGAGCACGTGAAGAAGGACAATGGGAAGTCGGTTCGGCGCGGCTGTGATTGGGAGAGTAAAAGAGATGGGTACAGAGCACGTGGGAATTGGAGGGAGAGTCGCGAATTTGGAAAGTGAGACGCGAGCTGAGGTGACCGAGGTGGTGGGCTGTCCGTGGGTGCTTCGATTCCCATGAGAAAGGGGGGAGGGTTCGGAGGGCAAAGTCCGGCGAGCTGAGATGCGTGCACCGCTCAGGACGTCGTCACAGTGCGCGCTTGGCCAGGCTGCCGGGCACGGAGGAAGAACCACGAGGCCGGCGATTGCAGAAGCGTGAGACGCTAGGCCCGAGTGGGACTCGCGATGCACAGGCTTATGTCATGGACCCTGACCTTCTGCTTCAAAACCGAACCAGCCCAGCGCCGTTGTCTCCTCGTCCTTCCCGTCCTCGGTATTCCCTTTTATCTTTATATTTTATCTTCTCTTTTCTGGTATTTATTCTCGCCCTCCCTCCGTCGATTGTCGCTCACATCCCCCCTCCACAGCTCGCATGGACCCCTTCCACTTTGACGCCTACACCCCCTACTCCGACTCGTCCACCCCCCGCACTCCCTCCCCTCGCACAGACGACCTCGCCCCCTTCGCCCACTCCCCCCGCCCACTTCAAGGTCGAAATGGACCCCGTGCGGAACATCTTCGCAGACCCCCTGTCCGACGACCACACCGTCGCACCCGAGAACGTCTCCATGTGGCCAGGTGTCCATGCTGCCTCCCTTCCCTTTCACGCCTCCCGCGGCTCCCTTCTCCAGGAGCTGTATGATCACGACTTTGCTTCAGAACTTCCCCTCTCGCACCAGGACTTGTACGTTCACCACCACCACCAGCAGACCGTCCCCGCGGACTGGCATCCTTCCCCCCCACCGCGTCGACGTGTTCCACCCAGATTCCGCAACATTCCGCCGCGCTACCTATCCGTACGTTCGACAGGATCGCGATGATGCTGTCCAATACCCCCACGCCACGTTTATTCCCCAAGACAGCGAGCCCATCATGGATCCCTTCGCGTCACGCTCTGATACCCTCTACGGCGAGCCCATGTCCATGGTCGACCACTCGCCCCAGCTTATTTCTCTCGGTCCCGACCCCTCCCTCCTCTCAAACCGCCTAGATCTCTCCGCCTCCCTCACCTCCTCCCCCGCCTCTTCCTACCACGACTTTGACAGAATGGACCACCACATCAAAATGGAGGAGACCGCCCCCGTCATCGTTCCCTCTCAGACCTGCCTCTATCGCCCTCCCTCCTCTGGTTCCATTCACCCCGTTTCCTACCTCTCCCCGCACACCGGTCTTCCCGTCCAGCACACCGACGACGCTGCCTCCAAGGAGACCCAGTACTTGCGTCGCCGCTGCTTCAACTGCTCTCAGACCGAACCCCCCAGTTGGCGACGATCGACCCTCAACCCGGGCAAGATCGTCTGCAACAAGTGTGGGCTCTACGAGCGCACCCACTTGCGTCCCCGTCCCCTTCGTTTCGACGAGCTGCGCACGGGCAACAAGTCCAGGAAGCAGTCCAAAGCGGGATCGGGATCGCCGGCTTCCAAGGTCGCTTCTCTGGTCAAGAAGGAGCCAGACGGCGATATGGTCATGTCTCGGAGGGCATCCGTCTCTTCCACGTCTTCCGTTCATTCGAGCAGCGACTGGGACGATTCCGGTCAGTTTTTTCTCCCTGTTCTCAACCGCCTCCGTGCTGATGAGTCCTCTGCGTAGTCTCTGTGTACTCTTCGTCAGGTTCCGCACCCCCTTCCTCGTACAACTCGCCAGCAACGACGAGCTTCTCGCTGCCGTTGGAGTCCCGTTCTTCGCAGTCCCCTCCGCTCGGGCCGCGGGATGGCGGAATTCGCCTGCCGAATGCGCCGTTGTCGGACATTGCTTCTTTCCAGTCTGGCCAGACCTCGCCGCGCAGGTCGGCTATGGCCCTTGACTATGGTTCCCCCGCGTCGGTCGAGGCAGAGATGCTCAGTCGGAGGGCGTCCCTCCCCGTCGACGTGTCCGGTGTATCCCAGTCTATGTCCGAGGTTACCGGTTGGCAGACGGTCCCGATGACCGATATTTCATCGGGGCAGGCACAAGGCAACAAGATGGCCGTCCTTGCGTGAACGCGCGCGTCTCCCTTCTCCCTCCGCTCTTCCCTTCCCTTGCATGTTTTCTCTTCTTGCTCATCTAGTTGGAATGCTGTTCGATAGTGCACCTCGGCCCAACGCTCGATTGTTTATTTATTTATTGGTCTCCCAAAACGATGCTCCTGGCCCATTTTTTTTTCGTTTGTTACAACCCCCCTTTTTTTGCATTGCTCCTGGAGCGTCGTTCGGCCTGGTATCGAAGCGGCGTTTCGGTTCAACATCATGTAACCCCATGGCATTGTATCACCTTTCCGGCATCTCTTTTCTTTTCGCTTACACGCTCCATCTGTGCTCTTTTTTTCTCTCGCTGCTCTCGTTTCATTGTGAGTCCCCCAACGTATTTGATTTATTTTATTTTCTTGCCAACACTTCTTCCCTTCGTTTTTCGTACCTTCCTTTTTCTCCGGGCCATCCATCTCTTTGGACGTAGTCCCCTTGACCCACTAGCCCCTCTCCACCCCCTATATCCACCGCCACAACGTACATACAGCTTGTCGCAGTTTTTTTTTTGTTACTTATGTCGTGTAATGTTAGGTAGAATTACAAACAACCCTCGTGATTCGAATAAACGCGAAGGATGCAGCACACAGACGTACGCCTATTCGTCCTTCAAAGCTTCAATTGAGTGGAGCGCGGGCGGAACTTTATGATCCTTTAGCTTTTTCGTGTAAGGTTTTGGAACCGAGGGGCCGCTGAAACGTTGGCCGCCGGCATGACCTGTCTAGCCGCGTAAGTACATATATACGACCATGACGATCGATACCCCATGATGCAGTCTAGGTCCGCGGGCGTAAGTATGTACATACATTGTGTAGCGGTAGACCTGCTGTAAGTTGTTTTCACACCGCGGCCGAGCGACTCTCGGATCCGGCAAGTGCTCCAGCTTGATTAGGCTCCGACGGAAGCTTTATTTTTATTTTATTTTCGTGGCGTCCCCGAGTAGGTGATCGAGTCGAGACCCCTTCGCCGCCGGCGTCGTCGTCGAATTTGTACACACGTACATACGTATTTGGTCCCGTTCCTCGAAGAGACGCCCCTCCGGAACTTGTGGGGAACTCTTTTTCAGTCCTTTCCTTGGTTACACCGGTGACCCTCTGCCTCTCCTCCTCCCCTCGAGGGAGAGCTAGAGGTAAGGTAAGTTCAGCGCAACACGGCCCTCTGGACCCGTTCGCCGGCTTGCCGAGCGTCAAAAGACCTAGCTGGTCGTGCTTAACTTATCATATAGTGGTGCCGAGCGAGCGCTGACCCCGTATGGTTTTTGTTTCAGGGTCGACGACTGCTTGTAACTTATGTATGGTTTATATGCATTACATACGTTTCGAACCTTCAGCGGGTCCGCGCGTCGGCGTGAAGCTAGGTTCATATGTGGTGAAGGTACAGTGTAAGGGTCGACCGTTTTTATTTGGTCCGTACCCCCGTTTTTTCTCCCCAGCCCATCTTCTCGCTCCCTCTCCCTCCCCCTTGCGAGGCACGGGTTTCAACAATACATGGATTCGCTTTACTTTTACTTTGCTGTCATCGCGCAGGGTGGCTGGATCGAGCTGGATATTATATAAAAGACAGGGGGGAAACGGCCCGCGCATGTACAAGTACATGATTTGTACATACTGAGTACATGTACGCGTGCATCTACGTACATTTACTAGTGGTTCGGAGAAGTCCCGGACGGGGGAGTCAAGGTTCGCAAAAAATGACGATGATAGAAGGGCGAGGGGAGGGAAGAGAGAGAGGGAGAGACGCTACACATGCACAAATGGGGGTTTCTGCAGCCCAAGTTACCGCTTCCTCACTCAAAAATCGACTCTTTTCGAAGGCAAGGCCTTATCGCGTATGTATGTATGTCAGGGCACTTCGTCACTCGCCACCACGTCCTACAATTACGATAAGTGCTGTAAACTATATACCGTACATACAGTACGGTACGAGCACGGGCGGAGCAGCAATTTCGGGCGTCTTTTGCGCCTTCGGGTGTGGTTCGAACTTCGTGGGGACTCAACAGGATGCCGGGATGGATGCTTCCGAGATTCGCGTTTCGTTGCGAACACCCCCTTACACTGTGATATGGGGAGGAAGGGGGGGTCTCTTCGAACCCAGTCGTTATCCTGCCCTTCATTACAGTAATGAATGAATCATGGGCTTCCCCCGCTTTCTCATGATGGCACAGGACCAGGTCCGGATCCTGGGTACATATACGTTCCAATCGTCGGTGCCCCCCCGGCAAAGGTGGGAGGGGGTTCTGAATCATGTATGGCTTACTCCCTGTACTGTACTATGATATGTGCATTTACCCGCACTGTAAACGGGATGGACTGGAGGAGACCACGCGCGTTGTCCTGGTCCACACACAGCTTTTTGACGGAGGCGCCCAAGTACACCTCGGGTCAGGTGGTTGCGCGGGTGCACCAAGGATGGATTATCGCCTCTGGCCCTATGGGATGCCGTCGGCGGACGCGTGCGCACCACCGTCCTGGGAGTCTCGACGAATGAGGGCGTACAGAACTTTACCTGGCTAGAGATACGCTAACATGTATCTGGTTGCCTAGCCAGACACTAGCTTACTCGTGGCTTCCCTTCCCTCCTTCCCGCCTTCTCCAAAAGAGATAGCGGGTAGCTTTAGCATCATTTGGCAAAAAAAGCCGCGAACGCTGTTGATTCTTGACCCGTCTCTCGACTCTGTCGACAGGTGCTCCGTCATGTTGGGGGCTGCGTATGTTGTTCGATCGTCCGTGTGGGGGCGCATAGTATCAAAGCGGAATACGGCGACGGGCTGAAGATCGGTGCTAAGGCATAGTTCAATTGTAACAGTGGAACAGAAAGCTGTACACAGTATATCAGTACATACATACATAGCATCACCAGGGAGGAGTCCGTGTCAAGCCAATGATTCAACCGCCCAATCTGAGGATCCACCACAGGCTCGCTCGCTCTCCGCGCAGGACGTCCTATATTCGGAAGGGCAGTGTATCAGTCTTCCTTCAGCTCGAAACACTTCTCTGCGTAGAGGGTATCTCCGAGGCGTTCCTCTTCTTACCAAGACATTCTCGTCCGGCTTTGCGCGCTTCATTCAGGTCTCATCTGTTATCCGCTCCTCCCTCCGGGTGTCCGGTTTTCCTTACTTGATTCGGCTCCTCCGAATACCCATGCGACGAGGTGGGACGCAATCGACAAGCCTTTGGCAGCGAGCCGCGTCCCAATCCACTGCGTGAGCATCCCGCCGGGGAATAAACCGACAACATCCCTCACGTCCCAATAATCGCGATGATGTGTTATCTTCCCCTGCTCGTTGAAGGAGAGGCGAGTGAGGACGTGCAGCTGTAGATGTAAAGGGCTGGGCAGGGCGAGGCCCATGCCGGGAGCCGGGAGCGGCGGGAGAGGCGGCCCGTATGTACTGCTCGATATGGTGAAATGGAGGGAGCGACTGTGCGAAGGTTGTGGTGCCTCGGACGTGAGAGAGTTTGAGGGCAATTGGTGCGTAATTTGGTGATTGGAATGGAGGCCAGGTAGAAAGAGTATATTCAAAGTGTGCTCTACGATGCACCGTCGGTGACCGTCTGCAGAAAACGAGATAGTGTATCCGACTTATTCGTCAGCGCGCGCACGAGGTACGTCAATGGGATGAAATGAGAGGTGACTCACCGAAGCTCTCACTCTCGCATACCTCGCCTACTTCGGTCCACATGCGGACGAATCGGAACCATGCGTCCTCGTCGTCCCTGCGCCTACCAAGTAAGCTGCGGAGAACAGAGAGCGGCCTGGGTACGTCCACTTTGGACAGCTGGCGAGAGAGCGAATGGATGTCACCAATGACGCCACAGGAGATGGCAGTAATGAACGGATTTTCATAACTTTTACCGAGTCAGAGAGAGGTGGGTCAGGATCGCAGTTAGGCTGTGCTCATTTATGAATTATGCATTACGGAGCTCACACTTGAAAGCGCGCATGCCGCACCATGTGGATCCAGTCATGAGCCGTGGAATCTGGGCTCGAAAGAGGAAATTTGAGGGCAGTCAACGTTGGTACGCACTGGCACTAGACTCATAGAAATCCTCCAGAGTCTCCCATTCGGCGAGCCCGGCATTGCCGTACACGAGCTCGCAGATCTCCAAGGCCGTTACATGTCGCGAGAGGACAGAGATGTCGGATTTGCGCCTGTCGGAGCTGGGAAAGGCGACAGTAGAAGTCATGAGAACGGATTTGATTCTTGGAAGTTCAGTACAACGATGTACACGAGAGGTGAGTGAAGGCAAAGAAAACAAACGTGTGGATGTTGTGGATGCCTCCGTCGATGATCGCATTGAACCGCAAGAATCACGTGCGGGCAACACACACCGGCCCGCGTTGACTTGCGTTGACTCAGACCTGTTGACTCACTCCATTCCTTGGACCGTTCCCCAGACGGAGACAAATCGACATCTTTGGTCAAGTTCGATAGCATGCTCGAAATCTGTGTTGTAGGGCTCGGAGGTATGTGTTACGGCCATTATGCCCAACATCGTCCGATACACCTCTTGACCATATGGGATTTCCCACAGCAATCGGAACGTTCTACGCACTTGTATTGGAGCGGTCAGGCCGCGCACGGGTAACTGCAGTATGTCGGTATGTGACTGCACCGGGTGCTCAAAACGGAGGCTAATGCATGAATCCATACGATATGTCCTTCCTGGTGTGCTGCTGTACTCGGTCATTCATAACTCCGATGCATACTAAGTTCGAATCTGCGAACGCTGACTGGTGCGAAGCAATGTCGTCGTTTTTCTATTTTTGACCGACTGACCTTGCGCAAACATATTCCACAGAGGATGGAGTGGAAGTAATTTCCGACAGCCTTCCTCGCGTCCCCTCGTGGAAGCCTTATCGAGGTGAACAGTTTTGGTACTCTTGACCGATCGAGACAACGGCGGTATTAAATCTTCAAACGCACGTCGGTCCATCCTACACTCCGACATCGACTACGTAGCTGTTGCTCGGCCTGAAGATGCGGCCGATCGAAAGTACGACTTTGTTGTATGCACATTCAAGTACGTCCCGAAGTTCTCATTGTCAGGCTGTGTCTGTGAGCTCGGCGGCGAAAAACAACCCATATTTTCGCCGTGTGTGAAGCATAAAATTTCTTACAATGCGCAGGGCCTTACCGGATGTCATGTCCACCTCAAAGCTGATCGGGCCTTTACTGAGCTCAACGAATAATTTCGTGCTGATTCAGAATGGGATCGGCATACACGCGGACTTACAGGAAGCCAGACCAGACGCGAATATCATCTCGTCCTGCGCCTGGATTGATGTGACCACACTCGATGGTGGGCGATCCGTCGTTCAATCTGGCTCGGTATGTATCTCCGCGCAATCTCGATGCCCTCGGGTGCTGTTTAAAGCACATCGCTCTGATACTTCCAATTCAGAATAGATTGACTTCAGGGCTTCACGCGGGGCCTAGTCTCCAAACCAGCACAGGCGTACCCATAGATGAAGGACGCCAGGCGTTGCAGCTGTTCCACAATGTCCTAGTCGCGGGCGGAGCGGGCAGCGAGATGACAGACGACATTGAGGCAGCCCGTTGGCAAAAGATTCTATGGTGCGATCGTCACGAACAAATCTGGAATCTCAGAAACATTTGAAATAACGCGATCTTCCAACTCGCGGACTCGCAGGAACGCGAGTATTTCGACCCTCTGCACAGTCACCCGAGGGCCGGTGGCAGATCTTCTGGCTGGCCAGGTTCTACCGGCGACGTTACCTGTAGTGAAGGCGCTGATGACGGAGGTATGATGTTGCGAAGAAAGAAAAAATAACTCTGGAGATTCATCATTTCCTGCACTCGACAGATCATCACAGTCGCGCGGAAATCAGGGGTCAGCGAGTCCAAATTGCCTGTGCAAAAGGCCGACCAAGTCATCGAAGACTGCCTGAACCAGTACAGTGATACACGGACGTCGACACCGAGCCAATTCAAGCCATCGATGCTGGTGGACCTTGAAGCGGGGCGCCCGATGGAGGTCGAACCAATCCTAGGTGGAGTAGTGAAGATAGCAAACAAGCATGGAGTCGAGACACCAAGGTATTTCTTTTCGCGGAATTCGATTCCTTGTCATACAGTGATGTGGCGATGATTCGCTCACGACAGATTGGACACCGTGTACGCTCAATTGTTGGTTGTGCAGCGATCGGTGCTCAGCTTGCACAGCAAAGCGGGATCATGTTTGTGAAACACACATCTCCTGATTATCCGCTGATCTCATTCGTGATCTTAGGAATTGCAGAGCCTCGGGCCTCATGCACATGATGATTACCCCAAGATTTCTGGCGGTGCACTGATCGCCCTCGAAGCTCGGACTTAGAGAGCAAGTAGATAGTAGTGCAATATTAAAGCGGTCAACGTAGCGCTGTTAAAGCGCATGCATAAGTAAATCATCGCTTCAAGTTTCAAACTGAGAGCTTCAGCCAATTGTATCTGCTCTTGATTGACAAATTCAGATTCACACAGCGTATGGACCTGTGTGGGCGTCTGTTTGCCTTGTCCGCGACTGCTGACTAATTGCCACGCGTAAAGCTGTTTGCTCCCGCTAACGCGTTCTCCGACAAAGTTCTTACTACTTGCAAACCTCGACGGCAAACGCTGAACGTGGCTGGGTCCTTGTCTCACAGTATAGAAACATGTCTTTTCAGCATGCACCTGTCACGAAAGGTTTGTCTGGGCCTGGCCTCGGAAAACTACGAGGCAACTCTCAGTCTGCGATTCAGACTGACCCTTACCTTCTGTTACCAGGATTCATGATGGGATGCGCGGTGACGTCTATCGTGGCCGCGATTTTCGACGTGAAACATTATCTTCACCTGCAGGTACACTGTGCAACGCACCTGCTCACGCTTGAATTGACCCTGACCGACCATTCCTTGACTCATCCTTAGCTCGTCCCACATTTATCTCGGCACCACCAGGTGAGGATCTTGCCCTTTTGTTCCACTAAATGGAATTGTGAATATCTAGGACCAGTACTGGCGCTTGCTTGTGCACCACTTGGCATACTCCAATTCGAGCGAACTCTTCATTTGGGAACTCATTCTCTACAATGTCGGGGTAAATATCGAGCGACAATTCGGCAGTGTCAAGTTTGGTGTGAGTGTCAAGGACCAAATATCATCATCAGGACGTCTTTGTTAACCGTTTCATAGTCATATGCTGTGATTTCCACCCTGGTGTCGACAATACTAGAATTTCTCTCACTCTTAGTGTTCCACCGATTCGGATTTAACAACATCCCATCCGGGCCCACAACATTTGCTTTCAATCTCCTGTACCAATACTCAAGATTGGTACCATCTGCCTACCAGTTTCGTATATTTGGCGTCACAGTGACTAGCAAAATATTCGTGTACATTCTCGCGTTCCAGGTATTTTCCATCCTCACCTGTCCGCGTATCGACACCGCTGAAACGATCACGGCGACTGTGTGAACGCTTCTCTGTAGCTCGCTATCAGCCAACCGCCGTCTTCCACCATTGTGGCAGTCATTGGCTTACTGACCGGAGCGCTGTATCGTACCGACATTGCCAGCCTCAAGAGCTACCGATTGCCACCTTGGTTTGTCAGAGGGTCTTTGCGCTTCTTGCTACCCCTCGTCGGCTCAACGCGTGCACCCCGTCGCACGAACCGCGCCTTGCCGGATGATCGTAATTCTCCTTCTGCCTCCGATATCGCAGAAGAAGTCGTCACAACTGCACGACCCCGCCCAGTGCCCTCAGGGACAGAAGTCAACGACGCCGCAGGGACGCCAGGCACTTCTGTTATGAGGGAGTGGGTGAACGAATTGACCGGCAGAGGGGAGCGTGCTGCGGCGGGTTTGAGGGTCCCAACTGAGGCCGAAATTGCCCAGTTAACGAGCATGTTCCCAGATGTTCAAAGGGAAGTCGTGGTGGGTGCTTTGCAGCGCAGGTATATCTTCTAATTTCTATACACCCCTTCATTTCGTTCAAATCCTCACCAACATGATCATAGTTCTAACACTGAGGGAGCCGTGGAGACTTTGCTAAGTTCACAGCAATGATCGGGAAGAAAAGAACCGCAGTATAACCGCTCTCAGGCTCTCGATGCTTGGCTCTGTAGCTTTATCATAACCATCACAAGAAGATATACATTTTCATATTTGCATCAGCAGGGGTAGTCCGGCCTGAAACGTGCAATCAAGCCTCAGGCTCAGCTTCTCCATCAGAACCAGCAGCCTCCTCTTCCTCTTCTTCAGCTGTAAACGCCGAGAACGGCACAGCATAGAGTCGAATAACGGGCTAGGAAGTAATGAACCAATGTAAGCCACCGCCTACAAGACAAGAGACCGTAGGGAAACCAAGCGATTATAGAATAGCTCGGACCCAGAAGGCGTAGGATGCAGGGGAGTTTGCGTGAATGAGATGATGCGCACCTTGTTTGGATCCTTGATCAGGACATATTTTCCCTCGGGCATTTTCATGCAAAGATCAGTGACCGTCCGAACGATTCCCCACCCATTGGCAAGAGACACATTAAGCTGGGCAGCGAAATCCGTCGGGCGCATAGAGGCGGTGCTCAAAATGACATGCCGAGTGTTGTCGCGTGGATTGGCGCGGGACACGTATCTATGATCACGTTCCGATGAACATGAGAAAGATTCAATTTTCGAAGATCGTAACCACTCACCCGATCTTCATTTGCTCGGCACCAGCGAGAACACTCTGTACCGTCCACTTGGCCAACTTGCAGCTGTTGTTCTTCATCTCGGTGGCAACGACAGCTCCACGCTGAGAATCCAGCTTCGCGCGCCAATCAGGTGCGCCGCCTGCCCCTGGAGCGCGAGGGTCGAACTCGTTGAGAGCCCTGATGGTGACCAAACCGTGACCCTCCAATGGGTTTCCTCCCCCAGGCAGATACGCGTCCACTTCGGTACGGACACAAATTTTAATATCTTCGTCCTCCGTGATGCCGAGATCGAAGACACGGTAGCGATAGCCGCATGATGCTAGAGGTTCCGTTTCATCAGAACCGTAGAAAGGATTGGGCTTCTCAAAGTCGACTGGAGGCGGCGGCGGAGTTTCCGTTACTGACTGGAAGCCAAAGTTTTGGTTGATGTAAGTAGCCTCGAGGGATAAAGAGGTGGCGGAGTTGATGGAAGGAGCGTCCGGAGGCTTCTCGTTGGGATTATTGGGATTGAGTGCGGGTGCATCTTGCGGGGGATCGGATGCGTTCTCGTTGACGGTCACGGTATCGAAAGGACCGCCGTCGCGCTTGTCAAAGAACAATTTGTTGCCTTCCCTGACAATGACAATGTCCCAAGGATTCAACGATCGAGGTGCGCACATGAGTACACTGAGAATCACGTCAGTAGCATAAACAGTGGCAGTGTCCTTGGCAGCAAGCTTTCATAAAAAGAATGAATTCACGTCAAAAAGAGGCTGGGGATAATATGGAAGTCACCTGTTGAATGACAGGGTCATCAGAAGTCGTGGTGTTGTATTTGATTCGGTCCATAGGCTGGAGGGGGCGTTCTGTTTTGGTCGTAATGCGATCATAAGTCTTGTTGTATGGGAACAGTCGCCCGTAGACCTCCCTGTAACCACATGAGAATGAATGAACAGCTAACAGATGAACAATGATTAACTAACAGATCGTCTGGATCGTCAACTTCAAGTCTCAGCTTGGCAAGACGATGAAATTCAATTTCCTCCAACATCTGCCAACTTGGATCGATAGCGACCGACGACTCGCGCGTACGATTGTTCTGAAAGAGTGGAGGTTAAATTTTGAAAAAGGCAATGGCATTGGACGTACTTTCTCCCAGTCTCTCCAGCCCCTTCTTCCGCCCCGCTGCCCTCCGCCACGTCCCGGAGTAAATCCACCACGAGAAGTTCTTGGAGCAGCGCGAAAATTGTAACCACCTCCACGCCCGGTCGCTCTTCCCCTCGTGAAGCCTCCACCCCTGCGAGGCGCGCTAGTCTTGGTATCAACAAGAGAGAAGCTGGACTCGTCTTCGACCTGAAAAGCGAATGCACTCGGAGCACCACTTCCAAAGGCCTGAGTGCCGTCGCGACGCCCCCGTCCTCCAGCCCGCGTGCTTGGAGCTGAAATACCTGCAGCAGCCTGACGATTGTCTCCCGAGAGATCGTTCCAGTCAGCGAAACGGCCCAATTTATCAGATTTCGAGTAAGGGGCGTAAGGAATATTTTTGAACTTGTAATTCTGGGGCAAGTTTGAGGTTGATGGTCCCCAACCGCCGTCAGGATTGTCGTTGATTGGAGGCAATGAGAATGAGGCCATCGTGGAATGCGTACCAGCAAGAGAGTGAGCGGAAAAAAGGCCTACTGGTGACTGCTACCCAAACTGCTACAGACTGCTACCCAAGGTTGGTGGCGTGTGAAAAACCGAACTCTCTTCCGCCACCACCACTTTCCACTATGAAGTACGTGCTGCTTTGCAACTATCTTCGATAATGCTCTCCTGAATCTTTCCATCGCAGTGTCGTGCGAGAAATCAACAAGATAAATGAGCTCGAATTGGAACTGGGGACGAAAGGCGCGTCATGGCACGATGAATACAAGGGTATGTCAGCCCAATACTCGAGCTTGAATCTACCTCCTAAAACGCACGATCAGACTCTGCCTACGTCTTTGTTGGAGGTCTCCCTTACGATTTAACGGAAGGGGATGTCATCACTATATTCTCTCAGTGAGTACTCTGCGGCTTCGCCTGCTGAAGTTTGGGCTGATATGTCCGTCAGATTTGGGGAAGTCATGGATGTTAACTTACCCCGCAATAAAGAGACCGGTAAAATAAAGGGTTTCGGCTTCTTGATGTACGAAGATCAACGGTCGACTATCTTGGCTGTCGATAACTTGAATGGTGCCACAGTGCTGGACAGGACGTTGAGGGTCGACCATGTCAAGAACTACAAGCAGCCAAAAAGTAAGGGCGAGGATGGAGAGTGGATTGAAGCAGAGGAGCAAAGTCTGAACGCTAAGCCTGAAATGGTCATGAGTATGTATTATGAACCTTGTCTTTGCTATTGCTGACGCTAAGAATCCATGTTAGATGACGCAGGATCCGAATCATCCGCTTCTTCTGCCCCAGACATTGATCCTGACGACCCTATGCGAGACTACCTTCTCCAGAAATGGAAGGAAGAACGAGCATCGAAGAAGCCAAAGAAGAGCAAGTCGAAGGGGAAACACAAGGATGAGAGTCCGGAGGAGCGTCGAGCAAGAAAGGAGCGCAAGAGGGAAAGGAAGACGCGGAGACAGGCCGGCAAGTCTGAGGGTTTGAAAGGCGTGGAGGCGCTGTTGAAGTCGTTGGATAGGCGCGGTGGGGATGATGAAGGTGGTGGTGGTGGTGGAATGCGAAGTGCCTCACCACGGCAGGACTCGAGAAGAACACCTGGTCGGACACCACCAAGGGAGGATCGTTATTCACGACGCAGTCGTGACTATCCTCGTTTTCGCTCACCTCTCAGACCTGCTTCGCGTTCACGATCTCCACCCAGACGCTACAGCTCTCGATCTGGCCATAAGCAGTACAATGATGAGGACGCAAGAGAGGATAAGCGGTATGACCGCGATTCGCAATCCACACGACGCGCCTTCAATTAAATGCTTCCCTTCTAAAGTGTTGCATTTTCCGGTTTGCATTCTCCATTTAACATCTGATGTATCGTATCCCGCAGGCAGTGTAGAGAATCTCATAAGGCATGATCATCAGAGGTGTGTATACCGCTTGGGATGAACAGGTGTCTCTTGTTTTTCTTTAAAACCATTTTCACGAAAAGCTGGAGAGACTGTACTCACTTATATAGGTACGTAAAACATGATGGACAGGGTTTCATAAAGCCGAATAGCGTCGAATGTGCCTCAGGGAAGGTACGCCGTCACCAGCATTGAGCTGGATAAATTTTAAAACCCTACGTTGACAACCGCTCTCACCACAATTTTCGTGAGTCGTACGGCTTCACTCATGTTGCAGAGGTCAATAGCATTGATACGGCAAGCCACACCGTTAAATCCACGGCTTTGTATAGTAATTGCAGCTGCAGGAGAACCATGAAGATAGCGAAAGGTACGTATCAACGTTCAGTGCTCAGCGCCCTCAAACGGTTTCTGAGCATCGCAAGGCCGTCAGTCTCACCGTCAGAGAGTTGCCCTTCATGAGAATTCTTCAACTTTGAGAACAATGATCCGATCTGAGTCGAATCAAAATCGACGTTGCAACATCGAGGGAGATAACATGTATCTTCGACGGCGATCGCAGCCCTGCGTGTGACACGAACCAAGACGTGAGAGGAGCGCCTTGGAGCACGGCAGTGATGACTCAAATTCTTGAGACGGTTGCAATCAGTAAGTGAATGAAGCTTGAAGCTTGGAGTCGTCCACTGTCAATCGTACGCGCATGCGTCTGAGAATTTCGAGTCTATTTGGTGCGGCAAACACTCGAGTCGATACGCACAAACACCGACATGGCAGTTATGTCAGGCTGGAGCGCAAACGTAACCTTCTCTAAGCAGTGTACCTGGAGAAACATATTGCGGGGATATGTCGGCGATAAACCGTGACCGCGCGGGTAGAGAGGTTGATAGCATCGCATGTATTGCGAGTAGAGCAAACCCAAGTTGAAAGGTGGAGCGCGGAGAAATAAATAATGAAGATTGTGACTCGCAATCAAAGAGAACAATACGTATCGACGCCCTCCGACTTCGACAAAGTTGTCAACGTTGATGGTCAGAAAGCTTTAGTCTCCTCAACAGCAGTATGTGGCAACGATATTAGATAGAGAAAATAAATACGGGGGGATCCAAGGGGGCCCCTTCTAATGTTACGCGCCTATATGGGGTTGTTGAATTCAACTTTTCGTGGGGAGGGCGCCCCGAGAAAGCCAACCTTGATACTGAGTGACAAACACTTACGGGGACATGTACGGGGCAAAACGGAATTCATGAACATCTCCACGGAGCAGTTCAAATCAGGACGACTGGACAGGAATTTGACGACTTTGTAGGTCATTCCTAGTTTGAAAGATCTAGCACCTAAGTACAGTAGTGCGAAGTATGCTGGACTGCAGGTCGCATTGACTGAAGCTTCGGACAACAAGAGGTAAATGGAAATACTAGAGACAAGAAACAACAAGATTCAGGACACGGAAGTCGTAGATACGAAGCCGACCAAAATAGCTGCAGTTCATTAGAGATGCTCATGTAATGGCTTTTAATAAGCCGAAATGAGCCAAATTCGGAAGGAGCGACATCATATCCGATTCAGTGCGCTTGTCTGTCCTCGTCAATAAGACGGCGTACACGCCGCACCCGGCCAAAGCCCTTTCAAACTCGACAGCTTGACAGGCCGGCCTGCAGGCTTTCTGCCTTATGTATAGCCCCATATCAGCTTACAGCCTGGCCATCATGTCGACGACGTTCTTTCGACCTCTTTTTCTTTCTCTACTGTTGGTCACCGTAGCACACGCTCGCAATCCAGTCGATAATCACGAGCCGTTGCTCGCAACGATGAGCCACAACAGACTCTTGAAGGGGAAAGGGTCTCTGTACGATAGGTGCGTCTGTTTTTCCTCTGCCGCTTCATATTACCTATATCCCAGACACATGGATTACAGCTCTCCTGGTCACTTGCGTCGAGATGGCGGAGCCTGCATTTCCCCCAATCCCGCTAGCACTCTAACCGACCGTCTGAATATCGCGCTCAATTCTTCTGGCGAAGGATCTATTCTTTCGTTATGCCAGAATACGCAATACCTAATCCAGGCACCTATTCTATTTGCTGCCCCGAACCAGGAAATAAGCACGGTCGGATACCCTACTGGAGTTGAAAGGGCCGTCCTTATCGTTAATGGACCGGTCTCCAATGGCCAGGGGCACACAACCGCCGTTGATGGGACTTGTGCAAATTGTAATGGTGTGAAGTTGCGGAACATTCAGGTGGCGCGCAATTGCTATCGCGAAATAATGAATGTCCCCTTAATCTTTCATTCACAGATCAACGGGACCCGCGGAGGAGCTTCACCTACAGGTGGCGGAGCGAATATTGAGATGGGCGGCGCGAACTCGGGGCAGCTTATCGAATATGTTCACTCCTTCGATCCTAGAAGTTGGTCATGTCTCCACATCGCAGAGGGCTCCCTCAACTGCAACAATGTCACCGTTCAGAACAACGATATAGGACCGTGCGGGACTGATGCCTTTCAAGAGTGGGCGGATGGTATAAGCGTCAGCTGTCGTTCAGCCATCGTTCGTAACAATATGATCAACAATCCGACCGACGGCGGCATTGTCCTTTTTGGCTCTCCTGGAACTTTGGTTGAGAACAACACCATTTGGGTCATGAACGTCAGTGTTCTCACTGCACTATCGTCCTTTACTTCTTTCATAACATACCCACAGAACACGCTGCTTGGGGGTATTAATATGGTTGATGTATTACCATGGGGCGGCGACTACTCTGGCACCGTCGTGCAGAACAACACTATCATTGGCGGATTAGCTACGGACTCAGACTCGAGCAAACAAACCAAAGGCGCGAATGTTGATGATGTGATCATTAAGTCTGTGCTGTGCTTTTCTCGCTATTCCGTCGACTCACGCCCAATATGTGCAGAATTGGCATCGCGATAGGCCCCCGTACTTGGTTCGGTAACGAATTCGGCGCTAATCGCAGCTCTTCGGGAACTGCGCGCAACAATTTCTTGACTGGCGCATTCGGCTATGGCGTGGCAATCACGTCTGCCAACAATTTCACTGTTGAGAATATTTCCCTTCTTGGCAACACTTCTTTCATTGGATCCCGGGGCCCCAATTGTAGCTCAACTGATACAACTCCCTCGCCTGCACCGTTCGTTGTTGATCCTACAAATGTGACTTCGTCCACGCTTCAAAGCAGTTTCCAGACCATATCCGACGGCAATGGGTTGACCTGCATCCTTCCTCCTAACGGCGGTGATTTCTGGCCATATGGTGGCAATCCTGACACGTCCCCATCGTCCCCATCCCCATCATCCCCATCCCCATCGCCCAACAACACGTCAGGTGGTGGACTTTCAGGAGGCGCCAAAGCTGGATTGGCTGTTGGCGTTATCCTTGGCGTTCTCGCACTCGCCGCCCTCACCTTTTTCATCCGGAAACGGTCGCTCAAACGACAGGCATTGCGAGGCGTCAGTTCTTCGTTGCATGGAAGGGAAGGATATCTACAGACGGGCGAAAGTCGATATTAGTTCACCATGGCTTGGACGTAATGGGAGATACCACGAAAACGTACAGCCTTTTTCCTTGATCATATTCTAACCATCTAGATTGTCACTTCCCTTCATATTTACTGACCGCCCAGTCCTAACTGTGTCCGAGTTGGCTTAAGGAACGCAACATGCCACATTCTACGCATGCTGTATGTTCTCGAGACCTTTCCATATTCTATCTATCTATCCGAAGGTTTCTCTCGGTCACGGACGCATCCTTGTATAGCAATTTTTTTCCATTGTTGCGGATAAGTAATTATTATAGATCACTGTCAACATTCATATTCAGCATGTACTGCAGTACTGTGCGCAACAAATATGTACCTTACTCGTTCCTTCAGCTTCAATAGTTGAGTCGAATTTCGAGTCGAAGCTCTGCTGAACGATTACGTAATAAATCACGCGTGCAAAGCTTCGGATCTCCAAGCCTCCGATGTTCCCTTTTCGCCGTCGACAACTCACGTTGTTACAAACGTTGTCCACTTCCTACTAACTCCTTGCATCTCCACCGTCTCAACCATGGAGGCTGGAAAAGGGTCAGTATACTAGTCCAATGTAAATCCTTTTTTGAATTTAATTTGTTTCAGCAGTTACTTAGGTGTCACACCGCCGATATCCATCAGCGAGTCTAACGACCGAGAAAAGGAGGTCACTATCACACTTATGGAGGAGCTGCGGAGGCAGAACACATTTGAGGGTGAGGAGGAGGCCCGAACAAGGTGCGTCGGCTGCCCCGATGATACTTTTTGCTCTGAAGACCGCTTTGGTCCGTCTCATCTTGCTGAATGTCGCAACGCTGGAGGGGCCACTCATTGCTTAATCGCTCGACCACGACATGTCAAAGGAATTTGACCCTATTCAACATGATGTGCATCAGTCGGTGATTTACGTTGTATGCTGACTTCTATTATCAGGGAAATAGTACTCGGTCGTGTAGCTGCGCTCGTGAAAAACTTCGTACGCAGGGTATCACTGGCCCGAGGTCTTTCGGAGGCAGCCGCCAATGCGGCTGGAGGCAAGATATTCACGTTTGGATCGTATCGTTTGGGCGTTCATGGGCCTGGGTCTGATATTGATACCCTTTGTGTCGTGCCAAAGCATGTGTCGCGGGAAGATTTCTTTGAAGTGTTTGAAGTGATGCTACGAGAAACGGAGGGGGTGACTGAGGTTTCTGTGCGTAGATGATAAATTGGTGAGCCGTCATGACGTCGAAGCTGAACTGTTTATGCTAGGGTGTTCCGGACGCATATGTGCCCATCATCAAGACGAAAATACAGAGCATTCCGATCGATTTTCTCATGGCACGTTTGGCATTATCGTCAATACCTGAGGACTTGTCTCTCCAGGACGATAATTTGCTTCGAAATCTGGACGACAGGTGTATTCGAAGCTTAGGAGGTTCGTCAGCAATGTTCACATCAATGGCTATTTGTTGACGCTGTCGTAAGGTTCACGCGTGGTCGATGAGATTCTCCGTTTAGTTCCGAATGTCGCCGTTTTCCGAGATTCTCTGCGATGTATCAAATTATGGGCGCAAAGTAAATTTCTTCTTTATTTCCTGGGGATTCGAGTTCAATTACTCATCCAACTTTTCAAAGGGAGAGCAATCTACTCTAACGTCAATGGTTTCCTAGGCGGTGTTGCTTGGGCTATGCTTGTTGCTCGAATATGTCAACTTTATCCCAATGCCATCGCTGGCGCTATCGTTAGCAGATTCTTCATCATTATGTATCAATGGTTTGTCGTGCATTTTTCATTCTGTCATAACGTCAGCTAAGTACAGTGACTGGCGGCTGGACTCAGGTCGTGGCCTCAGCCGGTTCTGCTTAAGCAAATAGAAGAAGGCCCATTACAGGTTCGAGTATGGAATCCAAGGGTACGAGTCGTCGAAAATACCAAAGCCACAGGCCTTACACTCGTTTTCAGTTATACCCAGGAGATCGTTCCCATCGAATGCCGATTATCACGCCTGCATATCCTGCTATGTGCGCTACACACAATGTCAGCGCCTCAACGCAGATGATTATGACTGAAGAGTTCAAGAAGGGTGAGTAAGCGATGGTTCGTTGGAATGGCAGTAAGTCGTTAACGCAGCAAAGGGGCCGATATTGTCGACAAGGTGATCGTGGGAACTGCCGCTTGGTCTGAATTATTTGCCAAACACGACTTTTTCCACAAATACCGATATTACCTTCAAATTATTGCTTCGACTGGTGACCCAGATCTTCAGATTAAGTGGTACGTTTGCGCATATTTGTTACATGGGCATGAGATCTTTGTCAATACCTCTTTCCTAGGTCCGGTACTGTGGAGTCTCGCTTGCGTCAGCTAGTCATGAAACTTGAATTCGTTGAGTCCTTGATCTTAGCACATCCTTTCATCAAGGGCTTCGAGCAAGTATCATACTGTTTGTCGGAAGGCGAAGTCCGATCAGTTGCTCAGGGTGACATAAGCGAAGCCATCGCGAAGCGTAAGAAAGAAGATACTGAGGGCAAGGAAGGAGCGAGCGCTGTGTATTCGACTACTTTCTATATTGGCCTTGCTATTGAAGCCAAACAAGGTGCGTCTCTATAAGTTTTGCATATCCTATCTCTCATCTTTGCCGCAGCTGGCGCAGTCGGTCCTCGCAAACTAGACATCTCATGGCCAACTACCGAATTTACCAAGATGGTCAAGAGCTGGGACAAGTTCGACGAAACGAAGATGGGCATCTTCGTTCGACATATTAAAAGGTATCGTTCTCGCGCTTGTTCTTCAAGACTATCGACTCAACTTCTTTAGCTCTGCATTACCGGATTATGTCTTCGACGCCGGTGAGCGACAACCAAAACCTGCAATCAAAAAGCGGCCAAAACCTGCGAAGGTGCGTCTTTCCAGATGACGTGAGACTTCAAATTACCAAGGTCTTCTCATTTTTTACTGCTGCTCGGGATTTGAAGGCTGCCGACAAATCCAATAACGTATCGCCGGACTTGCCTGTGAGCAAGAAGCCGCGGTACGTTCACTGACTGTCACGGCCGCTATACCCCGTCTCTATCTCAAGCTACGGTTGGCAGATCATCATATGGTGCATCACTGTCAGAGCAGCCGTCAATGACCATATCGCATGTAATCAAAGCCGCCGGAGATGGTTTCTCTTCGTCAGCAGCCCTGACTCCCGTTGCCCCTACCCCGATGAATACGTACACAGCGCCGAGCATGAAGAATGCAGCAGACGTCAAGTCCCCTCACCTTCCTTTCGGAGAAAACGTCGCCGTGGCCACTGGTGCTGTAGGACAATAATCAAGACTGCTCCGGCTTTGCCGTCCCTTAACGGCCTCTTTCACTGGCCAGTCTTTACCCGTGACTTCAACAATAATCAATCGACGACATGGCTACTCTTTTCTTTGTCTCAACCACTTTGGTTTATTCATGAAATCTCCATTCAACAGGAACCTTACTTTTTGGGACGGCTGGGAGTCCTGGTCCTTCACAGGCTCTCTAATAACGTATATATGTGTTGGATGGGGGGTCCCCTTGGTCTTGTTCTCTCTGTTACTTCTTCCACACTTTATGATGACAATAACGTAGAAGTTCCCTGTACTGTTTGTCGATGAGACATCCATCCTGTATTGCTATTTATACAAAATCCTTATGAATGCAAGGACTCGAGTGACGGTGAGGCAAGGTATTTGATTCGAGAACGCCGATTTGGGAAATAGAACATGACCATGTGAATTGGATCCAAGTCAAAAAAAAACGAGCACTTTTACAAAGTCTGTTTTTTGTCATTTGTGAAGTCTTGATACCCAAATCCTCCCGTGAATTTGTACATCTCCCGCCTGTACAGCGAGTGCTCACTGATATTAGTTTTCGTCTGTGGGCCCCTTGAGCTGGGAATGCCCATGATCACTTTCGAGCCTAGAGCTACAAAATCGAGCATGTGGCCGATTTTGAAGTCATCTGTGGCCCATATGCGCTGACAGATGGCATTTGTGGAAGAACTGGAGGAAGAGGGGGCTGAAGGGTATGCTGGGGGCACTGGTGAGCGCAGCCATACCCTGAGACGATGGGAAGCACCTGGAGGCATGGAGGAAATGGGGATTGTGCTGTGATTGTAATTTTGGGAAAGAGTACGTTGTCATCCAACGATTTGGAGGAACATGAGATGGATGAGAATGCTTGGGTAGAGGGTGAGGCTTACTAGATAGTGAACTGCACATCCTGGGGTTCGCATTCGAGACGAACGATGCAATCTTGAAATAGAACACGGCCCACTCCGTCGGCGTCATATTCAAGACTTAAGGAGTGAACTTTTTTCGTGATAGGTTGCCACCTGTTTCGCAAACACGTTGGATGCAGAACGCCTTGGATCGCAGTAATGTGCGAGATGAGCATGACTCTATGCCTACCTGATGATCAAATCGATGAGAGCACGTCCTATAACAGCCCTATAGACCTGTGCGTCTTGAGTGGTGCTTCGCAAACGTGCAAAGGTGGCATCTTTGATCGAATAGAAATCCGGATCTCTCCCTACCCACAAACTGTCTTCTGAGAATAGTCGGTGATCGACCTCGTTTGCGCGCAGCCATACACGCAGTGAGTGAAGGCACCCCTCGGGCAAACTCGCCTTTGTGGGGAACATACTGCGTCAATGAGTTTTGAGGATATGGGCAGCGGCTCGTAAACGACTCACAAGACAGAAAAGCGAACATCTCGCGGATCTACCTTAAGTTTGAGAGGTACGGGCATGCAGATCGGCCGCTCCACTGAGCCTGTTTTCATAGTCAGGAAGAGAATATGGTGACCTAGATGGTCAGGGCCAGGCTCGATCCTTCGAAGTAGAAAATGGTGAGTGAATTATGGCATGATTACGAGACTGAGCATCGAATTACAGACGTTATGCTGAACTGCAGGTCCGCTGATCCTGCGGTCAAGGCATACGTATGTATGACTTTCTCAACCTCATTGGACGATCTGGCGCTCGATGTGCTACCGAATGTCCAATTAGAAACGAACCTTCCAGCTAGGTTCGTCGCAGTACACTCCTCACCTATCCATGGAACTGGATGTGTAATGACGAGGTAGGGTAGGCAACCGCCTCCTATCATTTACCACGTATAATCAACGTGTGCATAAGATCATTACAGTGTGTATGTTCGTACGGATTGGGAATCCAACCCAAGACTGCCGCCGTCGGCGATGGTGTGTACGCAGGGGATGGGTCCTCGTAATGTGCTGGGGACATCACCTAGCTAATGTTGCGATCTTTGTAGATAGACGTTCCAGAAAGACAAGGAGCAAAATCTCGACGGTGGCCGCAAGGAAACGTACAGGTTCTGTAAAAGCGCTGTGTTGACCTCCTCATGTGGATGCTGTACCGTGATGTTTAGAACACTCGAGTTTTATGTCCGAGGCAGTGAAGCGCAAAGTGAATTGACAAATAAAGCTGACGTAATGAAATGCTCGCTGATCGAGAAAGGCAGGCACGTTTGTTGAACATCTCGACAGAAACTCATGCTGGCCCGCTTGAAAGCGTCATGTCTGTCTTTTCGAAAAGTGTTGAATGTTAGGTCGATTCATACTTTGAGAAAATATGAACATGATGCGAGATGGCCGGGTTGGGAAGTTGTGGTAGGGATAGAAGTGCACGCACAGATCAAGTCGCGCAAAAAGCTTTTCTCCCGTGAGCCCTGACAAACCAATTTCCTGTGCTCTTTCTTTAAACAAGCAGAGCATTGATCATGATTTGCTGTAATGTGTAGACTCGTGGACTTCAGATAAAGGAGTACCTCCCAACACTCATGTTTCTCCTTACGACGCGGCCTTTCCGGGAACCCTCCCTGTAACGCTTTCAGCAAGGTCTCATTCGCTGCGTAACTGATGACAGCGAGAGTAGCACTTGAATCCAAAATGCGTAGAACTGGCAATAAGGACCGCAATTGCTTTCAATGCCGATGTGCAGGGACGGTCGGCTTTCGATCGAAAACACTACTTCTACTCGGATCTTCCAGCTGGCTACCAGATCACACAGCGTTATGGTAAGATTTGACGCTGTTCTGGAGATATCATCGTCACTGAAGATGTGAACCCTTGCCATGCAGCTCCTATCTCCAGGGGAGGATACTTGAACCTTCCGGAAGCCGGTGCCGTAGTTGGCATCGAACAGATACAGCTCGAACAAGTGAAGTTCTCTCTGTTCTCGTAGTTTCCTCCGCTCCCCCCGAAGTTGATTACCACGCTCTTTGTCAGGATACGGGAAAATCAACATATGATTCCAGGAGACTTGTTTCCGCGATTGATCTCAACAGAGCAGGGACAGGTCTCATGGAGATTGTTTCCAGACCGGACATGAGGCCAGTCGTGGAGCTCCCGTCCCTTGATATTGATTCCTGATTTTTGTCGGTGACATTGACCGCTAATTTTGCTCAAACAGATCACCTGAGGAAGCGGCTGAGTATGTTCGAACGTTACAGGCTCTGCTCAGGTCTGTTGGGTCTAGCGATGGAAACATGGAGGAGGTACCAACTTTTTGTCCGCCAATGTGCGTCAATAACATTATGTATTACATGCAGGGTTCTCTTCGCTGTGACGTGAACGTTTCAGTCAATCGCCCAGGCGATGCTCCCGGGACTAGATGCGAAATCAAGAATCTAAACAGCGTCAGGTTTATGAGAATAGCTATCAGTGGGTTCCACTGGATGTTTCCCCTTTCTCGTTGATGGGATAATCATGACTTGTGAATACCTATGTAGCATCTGAAGTTCAACGACACATCTCTCTTATTGAATCTGGGCAGACCATTCCCCAAGAGACTCGTGGTTTCAACGAAGACACGGGCGTCACACACCGCCTGCGGGGCAAGGAAGATGCACCAGACTACCGCTACATGCCTGATCCTAACCTTCCACCGCTTCTCCTAGACTCCGTACGTGACACCCACTTCCAAGCAGATTTGTCGCTTCATTTTCCGTTTATCCTTAGGCGTATATTGATGGCATACGCAGTACCATGCCCGAGCTTCCCGACGAGACTCGAGCTCGACTGCTCACTCAAGGGCTCACTCAGCGAGATGTCGACGTTCTAATGACTGTTGATTCCGGGCGTGAAGTGCGTTTTGACGGCGAGCTCGGTCAGGGCGCTACTGCCTATTTTACTGCTTTGTCCAACGGCCGGGACCCAAAGATCGTAGTTAACTGGTGAGTCTCAACAGTGTTCAAAAAGGGGGAAATGGAAATTATCCCTTGAATTTAATGTTACTTACTCCATCCGGATGCCGCCGTGGACACAGGATGACACATGAGCTCCTTGGCCAGTTAGCTACTCGCCGAGAGACCTTTAAAGAAAACCCGATCTCGGTGGAACAAATGGGAAACTTGATTGACATGGTGCAGAGCGGGGCGATCACTGGTGTGTCGCAATTTCCAGATGTAACATGTCTCCGTTTCGCCCTAACAAACATGGTTTAGGCACATCAGGAAAGACTCTCCTCAGGTACATGCTTGATCATAAATCGGATGAGATGCCGGAAGAGATAGCGCAAAAGCTCTCTCTCACGGCCTTGAGCGAAGAAGACCATATGTTAGAGAAGTTGTGCGGTGAGGCAGTCGCGGAGTTGCCTGAGGAGGCCGAGGTTGTGCGCCGCGGTAATTTAAAAGTGCTCAACAAAATCGTGGGGAGGGTGATGAAGTCGAGTAGAGGAAGGGCCGACGCGCAGGCCGTGAGGACGACTTTGCAGAATATGCTGTTGCCCAAATAATTCCAGTTAACTCTTTTGGTACATCGTTCAAAGTTGGCCATATCTTTGTCATCGTATACATTGAAATCTTACAGCTGCTTGATCTTATGTTCCCCGCCCCATCCTTAAGTTCCCTAAACGAAAAACACCTTAACTGTTCCCCACATTCTCCGCCAGGAAGTTGGTCCACTCTTGCTCTCCCCAAGAGCTCGAGATTTGACTGGCCACAAGACCATTCCAAAGCACGGTCGGCGACACATGAACGCTATTCTGCCTGGCGAACTTGACTAGATAGACCACAAGGCGGGTGAATAGAGTAGAGATCTTCACAGAAAAATCCACGCACTGTTATACTTGAGGTCGTCTGTCACGGCCACACCGCCATTCGCTGAGCCCTTGAGCTTGAGTAGATCACGGAACGTTTTGACCTCATCGTTTGTCAAGACTTGAGAAGCGAGGATTGCGAGTTTGTCGCGGATTTGAATAGGGGTCATTTCTGACGTCGGGACGTCGAAATAGTCTGTTTGGTTCTGAAAGAGCTATACAGTATTTCATTTAGATGCACCGATCTTGCGTCTTCGATACTGGATAAGAGTTCACCAGAATGCTGAATGGCCAGAATTGTTCTGCAGCGGCGCGGATAACCTGCGTATGATCTTTGTCAACATGTCAAAATGAGATAGAACTTGTCATCGGACGTACCGCAAGACCCGCTTCGTGCGTCAACGTAGAGGAAGCATGCCAAGGCTGAACCTGGAGCCTGACGATCACTTTCACCTTTCCGTAGTACTGGCCGCCCTCATCGAGGAGCGGCTTCAGGATGGTGTCGATGGTAGAAGCCATTTTCGCACTACTCGAGCAATGAGTCATCGCTATTGCACTGCATCAACCGACCGTCGACCGACCTGAACGGGCAGACATAATCGACTACACAGATGGAATAGTCAGTATGGCGGTCGCGATGGCTGAGATGAACTTAAAGGTCATACGAAAGATGTCAAGTGTATGGGGGGCTGGGAGTATTCCCGCGACGATGAGAGGAGAAAGTGAGGGCTGAAGGGCCATTGGGAGGGGGCGAGTTGATGATGGTAGATGATAAGAGCGTAACTTGAAAGCTGGCTAGGAGTTTGAGCGCGTATGATAGAATAATTAGAGCGCGCCTTGCGACTCGGACGTGCCAGTCTGACGTAGTTTGGCGTCAGCGTGATTATGTATCTCTTCCTGCGCGTCTGGACCACAACCAGTCGCCGTGCCGCGGCAGTGTTCACTTCGGCTCCATCGTGCTAACCTCGCCAACGCTCTAATTCGCATCCTCCACGTCTTTGGAAAGGTTGGAAGCATGCCTGTAACATACGCACAGTTCCTGTCTCAAATTGCTAATGCATTGCGGGACGAAAACGGGTTAGATTTGGCGTACCTGATGCGGCCAACCAACCCCCACGGAAAGGATTTGGTGAAAGAGTTTCGAAATCCAACAGTGCGTTTATCACTGTCATGGTTGATGCTACACCAGGACTCACGCGTTTCTCAGCGACAATCACTGTCACGGCATGAAGGAGTGATCGAAAGCCCCTGGGACGAGATTGCCATTCAATATGTACTGGTGACCACGCATGTAGCCAAAAAGCGCTACACAGAAGCATTTAAGGAGCACACACAGTTGGTCAAGTAGGTATATTTTGTTACTTTTGATATCTGTGTACTAATACTGCGTATGGCTAGCTTATTTTTGCGGTTCTTCACGAGCAATAGCGGGTGGACGTTACCCGCGCTTTTTGCCATTCTTCGAGACCTTCGAGATTTGGCATTTGATGTATGTCCTTCCCACGTGAGAATACTCCTTTGGAGCTCAATGCTTGCTTTGTGCAGGCCGATCTACAAGCCAGAGATGATAACGTCAAGAGCGATTGTATGGAGGAGGCCGCTCGACTCATTTCCAAGGCATTCTCCAATTGTATAATAGACAGGTGCTTCATGACTTCGTTGTTTCGTCTTCATCATGCCGATATAGCATCAGGACTTCTCCGCACGCTATGTCTCGAAAGTGGGGTGTATACTATGTTGTAGGATTGATCATGAAGAGTTATTTCCGAGTAAGTGTCTTGCTTGTTGACAAAACGCCTCATCCCCAACAGTTGTCAATTTACAGATCAGACGAATATCTTTGTCCAAAAACATCCTCCGTGCTATCGAAGCAAATCCCGATATCCCTCCATTATCCCAATTCCCAAAAGCCCACCAAGTACGATGCCTGCGCACCTTTAAAAATTGCCTCTTACCTGTTGTAAGGTCACATACAGGTATTATCTGGGCATGCTGAGTTTCTTGAACGAGGACTATGCCAAAGTGCGTGCACTACACCCAGCTGATGTTTTGCTCGGTCCCTTATTGTCCTTGCAGTCTGAACAGGAACTGACACTTGCTTTCTACAATTGTCATATCGACGCACGTAACAATCGAGAGTGCGTGTGTGGCTTTGTCCTTGTTCATGTTAATATTCCTGACGTGAAAAGGTTGTTGCCAGACGTATACTAACGTATCTTATCCCCCTACGCATTCTTCGTGGCCACCTACCCTCAAGAGAACTGCTGGACAAGTTTCCTGTGCTTGACGAGCTCTATACCCCGTTCATCAATGCAATACGGCGAGGAGATATCAAAGCCTTTGACGCAGCTCTGGACAAGTGGGAGCGCCGCCTCGTAGACTTGAACTTATGGCTCACTCTAGAGAAGGGAAGGGAAATTTGCCTTCGCGGCCTATTCCGACGAGTGTTCGTATCCGTGTTTTTGTTGCATTCCATACGATGATACTGACTGTTGTTGTCCAACAGATGGGTGGCATCGCAAAAGAGCACCCGCATTCCTGTGGCTATGTTCCATTGTGCTTTGAAAATATCTGGTATGGAGGCCCCTCCGGAGGAGGCCGAGTGTCTTGTGGCGAACATGATCTACAAGGGCTACATGAAGGGCTACATCTCTCACGAAAAACAGATGGTTGTTCTGTCGAATGTGAATGCGTTTCCGCGCCTTGCAGAGAGACAGGCCCCATTTGCTATGTTCTAGCACTTTCTGTGGACGCAATGCACGTACAGCATTTTGGAGTTACATGAGGCTGTGTGTGGCAAGCTGTGCTCTATATATAGTTTGGAAGTAAGAAGTAAGTATGGCATCGGCAGTGAGCTATTGTACAACTGTAGTACTTCGGTAACACGCGCTCAGCTTGAGTTTCCATTGGCAGTAGCAGTAGGATGTGGCCAAGGGGCAACCAATCGAAAAGTTCATCACTCCAACCCTCAAAAGTTCGCAGGCAGGACCCCTGGTTCCAGATCAGCAACCACCATGATAAGATGAATAGATTAGCTATATATGGAAGTGACGACCATGATAAGATTCCTCAGCGGCGAGCTGTCCTCGCACTCTTCCTACGAGGCTCCGGAACGACTGATGTCGTCTCAGCACGTTCTCTTTTCTGCTTTAACTCCTCCTTCACCTCTTCAATCCCATCACTATTTGGAATCCCATAGTCTTTTCTCCACTCCCACGTTACATCTTTGTCAATCCCCAACCAAGTCTCCTTCGTTCTCAAATGCGACCGGCTCCCATGACAGCGTTCGCGTGTTGTGCTGATGGTATGCGTATGTAGTGAAAACGGATCCCGGTGTCCAATGAATATGAATGCCGGGACACACAGGCTCCGGGATTCGTCGAGATCGGTAAGATACAGGGACAGAGATGGGCATCGTTGGGGCAGGAACGTGGAGACTAGGTGGAACCAGATTATGAGGGAGAGGAGGGTTGACGTGGGGAATGACAGATGGAGGAGGGGGAGTGGGCGTTACAGAATGAGCGGCGGACGGTGTCTGCGAGCCGGACGAAGAGGGGATCGGGCCCAAAGATGAGAAAGTGTTCTTGAAAAGAGAATAGCAGTCGTAATCAGCTAGCAATTTGTATAAAGCTCACTGAGACTTACCTTGGATCTAATTACACTAGCCTGGTACTCCTTCTCGAGGTGCTTGTCCCTCCTTTTCCGAAGCTCCTGGCATCGATTCGAGCTGCGATGCTCGAGCAAGGCTCCCGGAGCTGCAAATTTCGTCAGGAGAATAAGCTTACCACACAAATCGCAGTAGACTTGATGTCTCCCGTTCTTGACATCAATCGTGGTTGTGAGCACGGCGTCGGGGTCAGAGACAGGAATGGAAACCGGCTGAGAGAAATCGGACATTGGGGGGATAAAACAAGACTGTGGTGAAGACGGGAGACATCAGGTATTGGGAAAGCCTTATCATCACACAGGCTAAGGCACTGCTGAGGCGTGCCAGCAAAACGCGGCCTGCACATGTCTGGAGACTCTGTACCGCGCGGAATGAAGAACGTCGAAACGCGCGATCCGTGTATTGCCAAGTCACGTGATGATACGCGCACGCGGATAGCACGGGACTCATCAGCCCATTCTGTCGACACATAAGCATTTATTCTGAGCTCTCTCAAGCACTCATATGCTATTCTGAGCTTGCAGATCTATGAATACATGAGTTAAAATTCCATTCAAGATTTTTCAACCATTTAAAACGCTGAGGATGAGCCATATTTACAAAGTTCACCAAAACCACGTCAAAAAGTTCAAAACCGGACCCCTGGCACCAAAATCACCACCAGGGTGGGTGTGACGGAATCGCCCGAAGATTGCCCCTTGGATGTGGCAGTACATACTTGCAATGGCTGCATCGGCCGCTGCTCGAGGAAAGGTCATAATGCAGCGCCAGACATCGTATAAATAACAGAATGGGTGACAATCGGACTGATCCTCTTCCAAGTTGCGACCCGCTTCCTTCAAATTCTTCCGATAACTTCTCGATCGCACATGGGTAACACCAACTCCCGCTCCAGAGCTAACTCCTCTACGACCCACAGCTATAGGCATTTGCCCGCTGCTGGTGCAAGTCCTGAGCTGCGTAGGGCGCGCTCTGAGGCGCATGCGCAAAAGAAACCCGATTCCTTGAGTGAATATTATGCGAAGTTGAAAGACTCGAGGGCATCTGGTGGTCTCCTAGAACCACCTCCATCTTATGATCAAAGCCAGACAGACCCGCAGGTTTCTGCCGGGCCCTCTCGCTCTCGCAGGTCACGGAGGTCCCATCTAGAATATATCCAGACACCTCTGAGGCAAGAAAGCATGGAGGACGCTCTTCAGACTCTGTCGCAGTACGACACGGTGCTCATCGTCGACGATTCTGGTTCCATGGCCGGATCATTATGGAGAGAGGTGAGCACGGGAAAGTCACTGCTTTGCGGCGTTGCTACAATTGCTGATAGTTGGACGACGTCACCAGGCTACCAATGCTCTCTCGAAACTTGCTAGCATTGCTGCTCAGTACGATACCGATGGGATCAACATTCACTTTATTAACGACTGGAGATCTGGAATAGGCATCAAGGTTAGTATAAGATTTAAATGTGTGTTCTTTTTACCCGGTCTTAATATTGCGTTATACAGCGTGCAGAAGAAGTTCAACAACTCTTCCTGGGTGTATCCCCTCGCGGAGCCACGCCGTTAGGGCGCAAACTAGAATATTTGACGTCAGTTTATCTTGAGAAGTTAGAGAACGCTAAGAGAGAGGGCGGCGTGCGAGCAGTCATGGAGACATGCAAGCCGATGAACTACGTGGTCATCACCGATGGCCAACCAAGTACGAACTCGTTTTCAAATCTAGCACTTCCTCTGTTCATTAACTTGGTTTTATTTAGCTGATGATGTCGTCGGCCCTATCAAGAATCTTGCACAACGTCTCGATCAAGGAAATTTCTCTCTCACACAGGTTGGTTTGTTCCACATTGTGTTTATCTTGGGATGATTTTGTCTTATGCAGCTTCATCATAGGTCGGGATACAGTTTTTACAGATAGGCACAGATGCCCAAGCGACAAAATTTTTGAAATCCCTTGATGATGATTTGCAAAAAGTCTACCACATCCGAGTGCGTCTTTTTTTCTCGATCAACCAAGCGAAGCAGATGTGATCCTGAGACAATTCCATAGGATATTGTCGACTGCACCCCATACATTGGTACCCTTACAGCTGACATGATTACAAAAATTTTGCTGGGCGGTATCAACAGGAGAATAGATGTTGAAGGCAGCAAGAGTGTGCTGTGATTTCCCACTTCACGCCAAGTCATTTGAAGAATGATGGTTCTCGTGATTCCGCTGACACTGTACTTTGTAGCTGAGTATTCATCCATGTTGTACTGTGTAGATTCTAACAATATACGTCCAAGGCGATTGTTGTAGCACGTATGTCCACTACTGTTGTTGTCATGCTCACGTCAATACATTTAAATAAAAAAAAGAAACAACAAATAATCGGCTATCGGTCCCAATCTTCCAGTGCGAATGCAAATATACCAAACGCTGGTGCTGCCTCCGACGTACCACCCGCCAAACTCTCCACCCCTCTCCGAATGAAACGCACGAGCCCATCTAACTCGGATGACATTTTGTCAATCCGACCAAAAAAAGTCCTCCTCCACAAACGATGTGGAGGACGCTGCCATGGAAAAAGACGGCTCGCGGCTATTTCCCTGCAGCGGATCTTGGTCAAAATCGGAGTCATCCGAACTGTTGTCAGAGACGTCGGGAAGCAATTGTGAAAAGCCAATGGCGTCCTTTCGTTGTCGTCGCAGGCGGCGGCTGCGGTGTTTCCGCATCGAGATGATGGATTGTCGTGAAATGTCGTGTGTGGTATCGCCGGCGAATGCTATAAAACAATCGTTAAAGTGCAAGCTCATGTCGAGGACGGACATGACAGCTCGACGCAAAGCAGACGTCTATTGCAAATCGTTATCAGAATCAGTGCCATCACCGCCAAGCCTCAGGAGAGATATGGTACCAACGTTTGTTTGTAGGAGACAACGGCCCTCTAATTTGTTCAAGCTAATAATTGCAAACACCGTAAGGACAGGCTCGAGCATGGAGTGAATAAAACACACTGGTCATTATGAAGGCGTATAATCTCGTCCAAAGACTTGGCCTGCTTCAGGATGGCATGAAATGACAATAGCTGAGAGTGCAACACCTGAATAGAGCACGCGTCAGCTCGGTCTTGTGCAAGTCTTCAACAAACTTACGTGTGTGGCTATGAAGTCCAATAAAGTGCTGGACAAGGAAAATCAGGACAGAAGAACCAATGCATACCAACCAAACACCTACCCAACAAACCATGAAAGTCGACTTCTTATGGCATAGAATGCCTTGAGATCGTTCGCGTTATGATTGATCCCGACAGCAGTTCCTCGAACAAGTATCCTCTCGAGTACAGTTTTCGCACGACGAATCTGCAGTAGGAAGACAAATATCGAACAGTACACTTGTATTGCCCGGGGAACGAAGACATATGTCAGGGGGAACGGGGCTGCGTAGTCAAGCAACAGACCGTCCATGGCTCTGACGGTTCTGCTACCCGCCTTGTCCCGTCCGCCTCGATACGAAAGGCGAACGAGAGATGAGTCGATCCATTTTCCCGCACTGGATTCTACGATATCACGAAAAGCGTTGTTGAGAAAATGGAGATCGGTCCAGGATTGATGACTATCCATCTGTAGCTAGCATGTTAGAGCGACAAGAAAAATTCGGTAGGCGAAACACATACCTTTGCGAAGAAAGCATCTGCAACGCGAGACATGACGTCTCCTCTCCTCATCAGATAGATATCTTCTATAGCATTTAGATGAAGCCACAGATCCCCATCCTCCACGACGACTTTGGCCAACTGGGCTTGTGCCGTTTGACACAAAGGCAACAACTCATCGTATACGAGACGATTTAAATCATCGATCGATGATGTCAAGGGTCTCCCTTCTTTTGAAGACGTTTCAACAACCATGTTGAACGGAGCCCATTGAGACATCCACGGTCGATCACCATCCTCAGAGGTGATCGGTAAACCCAGAGCGCGGAGGAGACCGACGGCTTTCCCTGCGCCGAGAATGTAAGGGGAGATTTTCACAAGAAAAATGGGAGTAGCCTTTGGAGCTCTTTCCGCGTCATTGGGACCATCCCGCAAGGCACACCCCTCCGTCCAGAAATCAGGGTCCAGAAGCATCAGCTCGTTATCCTCAATGAAGAACTCATCATCGAGCGCAGTATTTCCACGCCTATCGGATGGATCCTGGATTGACATCCCGTTCTTGAGCCAACGTCCGACGAGCGCCCAAATAGGTTCCACAGTCTCCACGAAAACCTGCAACAATGCTTTGGACGTGACATGGTCTCCCATAGACAGGTGCTCCTGTACAGACTCGAGCAATGTGTCTAGCAGCAAGGTCGTTGCAGCCGAAGGAGCCACGCGAGATGGTAGCTCGGCTAACATCCACACTTCCGCCTCTGCATCTTGAGATCGCGAGGATCGGCGCATGATACGTCTGAGAACATCCAGCAGGACGTCGAATGTCTGTGAGAACGTATCCTTGATAGCTTTCTCCAAGCTGAGCAAGCTGACGATAAGAGACGACCCAACGCCAGCTCGTGCAAGACATATCTCTGCCTCCCTGTCCGCGCACCAGCGGTCGAAAAGTCGTAACTGTGAATCGACAGCATCCGAGCAGGCTTCTAGCGTCTGCGTGATACGGCGGTTGTAGTCACCAAGACGCAAAGATTGGCCAGACGCCTCGGAATTCTGGGAAGATTTGGCGAGAATGCAAGCCGTGAATTTTCGAAGATGCTCCTGGACTGTCGCCATCTGTGCAAATGTTTGGAGAATCGATGATTGGGAGGTTAGTGTTAGGTGGATTAGGCGCGGTGCATTTGCGATAGGCTGCGCAAAGTTGTATTAGCATGACATTCGAACGATGATATGCTGCATACTCGCTTCGAACGAGAATTCAGATTTCTCATGGTAAGTCCATTTCAACATCAGGTTTTTGCGGCCTTGAAGAGCCATTAAAATTTCGCGAACGGCGTCATGTTCGTGGATGAATTTCTATACAGTATAAGCGCGATTGCGATTAAACAGGCAGGTTGATTGCTCACCTCCTTCGTGAGGCTGTCGATTTCCAACCCCCCATATTCATTCAGGGCACGGCTAAGCGATGGGCCTGTGAATAATGAGTGTAAGCTTTGGCACTTCGTATTGTGATTGATGGATTTTTCATTTGAACGCACCCAGAGTTGAAGCATCTCCAATACTAAATGAGTATGTCGACGAAGCATCCGATTGCCACTCATTTTTCCAATATTGTCTGGACTGAAGCTCCTCGACATCTCTTCTGTGGGTGTAGGCATCCTTGAGATGGGTTCCCGCTTCTGCTATCTCAGGCAGCGGAGGTGACCGTGGTGAAGATTCCTCACTGGAAAGAGGTAATTCTAAGGATGAGAGAGAGCGGTTGAGATCTTGGAGATCGTCTAAGGAAATGGGTGAGTATGGAGGAGTGCTTTCGGGGCTTTTGGTTTCCCAGCCTTCCACCGTGCTTCCAGGAGGGAGGCCAAACACGCCTTCCCAGTGTTGTCCCTCGAACGGCTCTTCAGCTAAGATATCTTTCCAACTGAGAGTTGAAGGAAGTTCAGAGGGGTTTCTGATGTTTTCTAGTAGGTTGTCGGCATAATCTAGGGTAGACTTCGCGGGAGGAAGAGACAGGAGAACCTAACTTAGACTATGAGTTTAAGTTCTATGAAGAGGCGATGAGTTTACCAGTAGCTGCAGGTGGTCAGGAAGACGAGAAAGCTACGAGTCAGGTTAGTTTGACACCGTTCAAGTCACATTCAGTGTATCCTCACTTGTATCTCCTGATCCAGATCTCGGTTCTGTTCAACCTGAGTCTTCAACTTGGAGTAAGTGTTTTCAAGCGCGGTTGCCCATGAATCTTGAGAATGTATTCGAGCCTTCCGAGTGTGACTATCAGATATCTACGTCTTAATTCGTTCAGGACGTAAGTCATAGTGTTCATAGCTCACCCGCGAACGTGCCCATCTATGGACCTCATG
The DNA here is from genome assembly GCA_004802705.1 of Bondarzewia mesenterica. Taxonomy (NCBI): domain Eukaryota; kingdom Fungi; phylum Basidiomycota; class Agaricomycetes; order Russulales; family Bondarzewiaceae; genus Bondarzewia; species Bondarzewia mesenterica. The sequence goes on along the minus strand of SGPL01000287.1, from coordinate 5,384 downwards.
TCCGTGCTGGGCGCCGACTTTGCGCCGTATTCCAAGCTTTTTGAGACAAACTCGACCGAAGTCCGAAACTTTCCCTCATCATTGTCTTCAGACAGTCCCGTAACCTGTGTGACGAGCTTTTGACTCAGGGGTGCCAAGCGGGAAGATTGCCTCGTTGTTGGACGCTGAGACAGTCGGGAATAAGGTCTTTGAGAGATACGGGAAGCGGGTCTGCCAACTGATGTACTCGGGGTAGGTCGTTGGGTAGATAAGCTAGAAGAAGGACGACTGGAAGCGCTGGACGGCGGGCGAAGGGAAGCGCTGGATGATGGACGGATGGACGTGCTCGACGAAGGCCGTGTCGTGGACAGTGAACTTCTGGATAGAGGTCGCCGGTTGCCAGACGCATCAGAGGGTGGCCTTTCAAAGTTCGTTGGGTTTGATTCTGAGCGTTTCATATTTTAATGCACATGGAGTAGATTCAAACCGAGACGCAGGAAATTGAAGCACAGTGACTGACACTGGCAGCAGGGGAGCCAGCGGCCTAGGGCTCTGCGTGAAACTCCCAGAGAGTTTGACACACGTTTCAAACTCCGGGTGTTTTAAACACCCTGTTTAAAACATAGTTAAAAACACGAATAATTCTCTTTTGCATAAATTGGTATTTTCGTCAATCTACATGGTGAAGCTAATGTTCGTAAGGTCGAAGCCCTTCCCTTTGGTACTTTTCGTAACCTTCTCTTGAGAAGTGATACCGCAGGAGTCCAATGTGACCGGAGAATCACTCAGTATATCAAGGAGCGCCGGTTGTGTGAGATCAACGCCGTCCCCTTCAACCACTGCATCCCCGGCACACACGTTCTCGACATCAAAGTGCTCTGACTCGACAAAATGAGCATCATTTTGAGCCAAAACATCACCGTGAGAGTCGAGCTCATCCCACATAGGTCTCAATGGCTCATCGCCTCCTTCATCCGACTCTTCCTCCCAGTCTGAATCCAGTTCTGAGTCCGAGGCAGGATTAGTGTCAGAATTAGTTGTAGCACGCTGCGCTGCGTCAAAATTCAGCTCAGTCACTGTCGATGGCAATGCTGCCGCGTGCTGTTGAGCCTCGGTCTTTGCTGGTGGTTGCGTGAATTCAGCCAAATAACGAAACTTGACAACGACTGGTTTACGCTGGTGTTTTTGCAGCTGAAATAGTTTGGTAAGCCTGCAGCAAAAGCCCATCGTTTACAATGTCCTTACCTTTTGCTTTTCACGACAGTGCAAGTTAGAAAGCAAGTGGGCGAGGAACAAGAGCTTCTCACGGAATTCATTGCTCAAACCGGCCATGAATTCTCTCAAAAGTAAAGCTACTCAGCGCCCAGAATCAAATGGTGGATTGGTCTGTATTACATAATCGAAGTTTTTTACTCGAAAAATATCGGCCTCGAGCACTAGCCTGTTAAAAACACGTTTTAAACACGGTGTTTGAAACACCTCTTTCAAACAGAACACTTTCACGCAGAGCCCTAAATCGTCCGACATCGATCTCAAATTTCCAAATTTGATCGGGGCAAAGTTCAATTTCACGTGACGAGGCACATCCTCGTGTTTCACGTGCCATTTTTGCTGAGTCAGCAAACGGGCCGGGTCTCTGGGTCGGCGCATTTGTAAACCGTCGGACCCTTTGAAACCGTCGGACCGCGAAAGTGCCGGCGGCATTCCCCAATGCGAGGACAAGGGCTGGCCGCATCCTTAAGACTTTTCGTGCGAACCCCATTTGAATCCATGGGAAATAGCAACGGGCCAGAAGTATCAAATACGATAACATTGTATGGTCCAGTGGGTTCTCGGTAGCAGCGGGTCATATGCGTTGATAAAAAGTGTGTAAGAACAGGTAAGAATATGACACGGGATCTCTGCGGCGTTCAGGCGCATATGATGAGTTTGATATTAGGGACGCGCACATGCGCACGCTGCCGATAAGTGCGACATACTGACCTGCCAAGCGACCCAGGTTGAACGTTCGTTGAACCGTAAAGACGTCGGGCGAGTGGTTTTGGGGTTGGGTAAAGGCCGCGCTTCGGAACGCGCGAACCATTCCGGACGCGTCTGGTCTCTTCCTGGACTCGGAGCACACCAGGATAACACCATCCTTGTTGCGCCACGCACGTCCAAAGAGGCCCCCTGGATCAGCCGGCCGAGGACTGGGGTTGTCTGGCAGTTGCTATCCCACAGTATGATGGGGTGGATATCGATGGCGTTCGGCAGAGCGACCGGCAAATAGCTCGACACGGACAGCTGGGCGAGAGTACTCGGATGGATGGTGGACGGAGTGAAGCAATTGATAGTGCAGCACACGAGCGCAGGTCGACGCCCAAGCGAGCGCTGATATCGCTCAAAGGAGAATGGAAGAGGAAGTGGATGATAATCAGGAGGCTTGGGAGAGGCCGGCGAACCGTCCGGAACAAGGTTTGAGGGCTGGGATTGCTGACTAATAGAAATTTCTAGAATTAAGGTCGACCGAGTCCCGATATATTCGGCATTCGGCATACGAAGAGGAGGAGCGTCGACGAGGGCGTCGACGATGCAGAAAGCTACCAGGCGAAGCAGGTTGGTATGCGATGGCGAGGAGAGTGCGATAGGGGCTGGAGTGCTTGAGACGGAACCGCGATGACGCACTCGTGAGAGCAATCTCAACGACGCCGATGCTGTCATCATGATCGGGTCACTCGCATTTCAATTGCCGCCGGCCGTCTTGACCTCCTCCTCCTCCCCTCCCGGTCTTTTCCAACGTTCCCTGGCCCTCCCTCCCCTCCGTGTCGCCATAAATTATCAGAAAAATGACCTCTTGACCCACAGAACCTCCTCCAGAGTCATTCAGCGCCAAACGCGCATGGCCACGGACATCGCAGTGGGTTACGGGGGATTGGGAAGGTTTGTTGCTAGCGTTGATGTCCGGATACTTTTAGTAATCCGAACCTTGGCACCGAGATTGTCCGTTTTAGATCTTTCCAAAAAGGAGCGTTTGGTTAAAAGCGGATGGACGAGGACCCCCCTGTGTGCTCCGTTCGCTCTTGTCCTTCAGCCATGCATTACACGGGCCTCACCTTGGGTTTCCTCCTGCCCTCCCTTGCCTTTTATGCTGCAGGTCCCGTGGCTGGCGCTCCATCTGCCATTGCACCAAAGGATGTTCTCTACCCTCGCGATCCCTCCTCATCGTCCTCGTCTCTCCCCTCTCGGAAGAGGTCCCCTTCTTCCCCCAGGGATACTTATCCGGACTTTGCAGGCTTTCTTTCCAAGCGCGATGGCCATCACGCTCATGATCCCCATGCCCAGCCCATCATCGAGTTAAACGAGACAGAGGTAACCATGTATCATGCTCCCACCCCTCCATCGTATTGGTCCATCGATGTCGAAGACCGCGACCCCAACGAGAGCAGATATCCTGGTCTCATGGCCACCCACGCCATTTTCATGTGTGCCGCATTTTTTGGCGCGCTTCCGGCAGGTCAGTCCCTCCCGTCTCTGTCGCCCCATCAACTTGACCTCCCGCTCCAGGTATTGCTTTGCGGTCCGTCAATCATGCATGGCACGGTTTCTCCATGATTTTGTTCTGGCTTTTCATCGTCCTCGGCTGTTCTGCAAGCGGGCTCTACAGAAAACTGACGCCCAATATGTAAGATGACTCGTCTTCCTCTTAGCGCCTCGTCCTCAGGATGCGACCCTCCACAGGTACGAGGGTCAAAAACACTCTTCTCAGAGCTATTTCGTCATTTTCCTCGCTCTCGTCGTCTCGGCTGTGGACTTGGTCTCGGGTATCACGAGGCTGGTCACTTACGTCAAGGGAGTTCACAGCGGTGACAAGTTTACGATTTCATCCTTTTGGAAGGTGGTCATCCTCGGTCAGGACCATCAGCCCGTCGGCATCGGGGCTGAATACGCTAATTTAGTCGTGGATGAACCGGAGGACATGGACGACCTCAAGGCTCATGTCGAGGAGGCGCGCGTGCCGGCTTCCCGCCACGTTCCCCCTGTCCAGACTCACGACTTGGACGAAGACGATGATACCGCTCAATGGGCGAACGATGTGCATCGCCATCATGAGTACCCTGAAACCCCCGCGTCTGAGCGCACTTTGTTCGGCAATCGCTCTCCTCGTGGCTCTCAACACTCGGATGACGACAACATGCGCGAGTATGGGCACGCCTCCAAGGTCTCTCTGATTCGCAGGATCGGGAAGGGCGCGTTTGCCACGTTGGAACGGGTCTTGATCTTTGCCGCGTTTGGTCAGATTTTATTTGGTATTGTGGTGTACACAGGAGGATGTCGCGAGAATTACATCAACGGGTGCCTCGCCCATCTGATCAGTGCGTCTATTTTTGTTTTCTCCTGACGCCTGCGAACTGACCGCATTACCCCCGCTTCATTTTCAGAGGGAGGTATTTTCTGGTGCTACGGTCTCGTCACGTTTGCCCGTCTCCTGGGTTCGTTCTCCGAGCTGGGTTGGGCCTGGAATCGCGCGCCTGTCGGTGAGCACGTCTCGGCTGAGTTTGTTGAGTCCCTCGTCATTTTCCTGTATGGAATCACCAACACCTGGATGGAGCGCTTCGGCGCCAACCCCGGCGACCCCTACACGACGAAGCAGCTCCAGCACATCAGCATCGCCGTCATGTTCTGGTTTGCCGGTCTCGTGGGTATGGGTCTCGAGTCTCGCCGTCTCCGCCGCTGGCTTGCCGCCGTTTCGACCGCTGCCGTGAAGACCGCCAACAAGGACCGTGAGGCCGTCGCTGAGCCTGCCAGCTACACCGCGAGCTTCAATCCTTTCCCTGCGCTCGTCATCGGCGTCACGGGAGCTGCCATGAGTGCCCACTTCCAGACTTATCTGTTCCAGGTGCGCTCTTACCCCTAACGTCGATTGCATTCTTGCCTTGACAAATTCCTGCAGGTCCAAATTCACTCTCTGTGGGGCAACCTTTTGAGTGCCTTCGCTGTCCTCCGGTGCTTGACCTATTTCTTCCTCTGGCTGGGTCCGCCGCGGTCTATTTTGCCTTCTCGCCCGCCGACCGAGGCTTTGGCCAGCTTCTTCCTCGCGTGTGGCGGCCTCGTCTTCATTTTCAGTGACGAGGAAGTCACCATGGCGGCCATGCGTAAGGGCCACGATGGTGAGCAAACTTTTTTACCTCGTTTGTGCGCGATCGTTTTGAGTCCGTTCGTTTTTATGTTCYCAGATGTCATGATGTTCCTCAACGTCGCYGTCGCCATCACTTGCCTGGCGTTCTGCTGGACCCTCACCGTCGTCGGATTCAAAGGCTGGCTCAAGTCGCGCACGCACTCGGCCGTCGCCTTCCACCCGTCCCACTAGGCGCCTGCCAAAAAGCGTGTTTTCATCTTTCATTCGTAATTTTTTTTTAAGTACCACT
>SGPL01000286.1:14461-39769 GCA_004802705.1 Bondarzewia mesenterica | reverse complement strand
TNGTNTTCGTNTNNTANNCGCCTNANANNNGCCTANGANNNNCCTTGAACTCGCACCGNCTTCGAAAGGTTAGCAGCATTATCTTAGAANTCATTCTTCAAAANNGATAACTGTATCATAGNAGTCTATAGCAACGCGTTCAAGAGTCGCAAATCTCGACAGNNCGAGCACCNCAAGGAGCAAGTGATTTGAGAAANTGATAGACAGATTATGTGCGGTTTAGACAAGGTGAGAAAAGTCCCGTATGACTATGTTGAACAAGTCGAAGAAGGGGAAATCGTGTGCCATGAAGGATGCGATAAAAAAGTAGAACGAGCTGGAANCGCCAGCGGCAGGAAGTAACGAAGAAAGAGCATGATGAAGACGGGGATAACTGGCGTGTCCTCTGGTGAGTAAATTATTTAACAGACTACCGTGATAATAGATGACTCCGCTCGTCAAACCTAAACCATTCCAGTTTCTGGCACGCCCTCTAAAAGCCAGGCGCTCGTGACGCTTCATATGCTGCTTGTAGCTGTCCTGNCGAGTCAATTGTGCCAAGCAGCCTGCATACTTGCGTGGGTAGGCTGGGACCGGCGCGTGCACTCTCGCCGTCCTCCAGTGTCACTTCAGGTCNCTTCTGCTACCGAAGTCGACCTGCTCCCCATTCTTCTTGTAGCCCGGGTGAGGGCATGCCCACCGCTTCGTCGNCGTCTTCCGCCCGCGCGATCTCGCCTTCCTTTTGCGAGCCGTGGTAGCTGGCTAAGTGATAAGGCCTCTTGTCGACTTCTTTACAAAGTCGGGAGAGTGTGCTCCAGCGGGGACTCCATCGTAGGCGCGCTCCTCTGATGTCAAGTTGTTGCGGACAACGAGTCCACGTCGTACCCAAACCCACCGATGTTGACTGGAATTCGAACTCCCCCACTCTGGTCTGTACGCAGAACTATGTCTGGTATTGGGGCTGCCGTCCGGGTAGGTGAGGTAGACCAGTTGCGCTGGGTAGTCCACCAGCTGTACGCCGTAACCCTCGTCTTGCCAATACTGCTGTGTCGCTGTGTCGATACTGTACTCGTCGACANCTGCATTGATATCCTGAGATCTGAAGTTAGTGGCATCGCTACNGTCTGCGTATATCGGGTCAACTCACCGCGCTTGGGTGCTCCAAAGCGTGGTAGTTGCCGGCAGGCACTTCAAGGTCAGGTAACTATACCAAAATCCGCCCGAGTCTGTTGGTGAACGTTTCCCGGATATGAGCAGAGCATTTCGCCATCGTGGTGTGCCGATGGTATGAATGTGTCGGAGAATGCAGATGTGTCGGACGATGCAGAGAACATGATGTCTGATTGTAAGGTAGGGATACCTCTGTGAGTAACTGTCGCACCGGCGCCAGTGCACTGATTGGTAGTGGGGAGCCCCGTATGCGTNTCCGCTCAGCCTTATTGTCCCCAAAACCACTAACCTTCGATTACATCTCTGAATATCCCCTCATGGAATGGACCTATTATCTGATCTGGGCCTTGTTCTCTCCCATTGACTCTGACGANACGGGTTGGCCGTGCCCCTCGCCATTCACAACGCGATCCAAATCCTGAAACTGCTTTTTAATTTGCACATCCACCCACTTCTCTTCACCGCCCTTCGGATCACCCACAACATGCATTCCTCATTACGCCGTCAAGCCGCTCATTGACCACTTGCTCCGCGAATCGATGTTGGCCTTCGACTGGCGCATGCGTGAATACGCGAGCGTCTTTCTTATTCGACATTTCCCCTGATTTCATTCTCACAGCCTTCATCGATGGGCTATAAGTGGCAGTGTTTTCTCGCTCAGATCTCTCGGGCCCATAGTTGTCCATATTTAGTTTGNTTTTTCTATCGTCATATAGGTGTCTTAATCTGTGTCTGTGTAGGTTTTCGTAGATCAAGCCTCGCAGCGCACCAGTTGAGGGTTGTATCGACCGTGATCGTTTGTTGTCCGAAGATGGGCAACTGTTTTTCCGGCTCGAGCTCCCTCTCTCCCGAGCAGGACCCAGATCTTCACTTTTCTAAATCGCTATCGTTACCTTCTATTTCCTCCGCCCACCCTATGGGAGCTGCACATTTTGGTCCTCGCCATCTGTCAAGGATGTGTACGGGTACGNGAGGAACTCCCTCTGACTGTTGCACACTAGTTGACAGTCTTCGTCATCTACCCACAGCATCCTGAAACATCCGTTATCGTACAGCTCGAAGGTGCTGCCCGAACAACACCCGTTTGCACGATCTAATTAGANCCCGGTCACGCAAATGCGATTATGCATCTCTTTGTTCGCACCTTTCATGTCGGATTTCTAGTACAACCTCTATCTTGATCCCGCCCTGGTCAGACAGACTCGGACAAAATACTTTCTCCGCTCGTTGTTATTGTNATTATGCGGACAAGCGAGTTGCTATCGCCTTTTGGCGCCAATCCCTGTCCTCGTCGTTCAAGATATTCGATTTGGATATTAGAGATTACCTCGCTGTCACTTATTGAAGGATCATATTTCTCTCACTCAAGTTCAAAGAAGCCACGGAAAATAGTTCTCCTGCACGTAACGCTCCGAAATCTGGACTCGGTCACAGAACAAACTTAAGAGACAATCGCGGAGCTTGAAAGGGACAATATTGTCAACTGTCCGTTGAACGTCGTCGCGCTCACTTCATGATGACTTTGTATTAGTGGTTAAGTGGTATTCTCTGTCCTGGATTCATTTTTGACGAAGTTTGCATGAGGACGGGTCCGTCGTCGTCAGAGTTGCACTTGCAGTGTCCCACTCGAATTATGCATCGTGACATAAGCTGGATTGGATCGCCATCTGATCTCTGACGCGCAGGGATTTTCTCTCCGTTTTCGTTATCCAACAGCCTCCTGAGACTACTTGTCCCAAAACTCTCGTAGTACCTCATTGATTCAAAATTTCAATCAGTAAACACATGAAGTTTTCACTTATCGTATCACACCGAGTTCAAGAGTGGCCAGTTGCAATACCACCGGCATATCAAAGGACGATCAGCTGGTAGGGCTCAAGGGTAATGATGTACGGTCACCGTTTAGACGACGTGAGTTATATCTATCTTGGTTACATTGGTCGAGTCTTAAACAAAAAGAGCTGGGAGATTAATAGGAGAGAAGCAATATCAGATAACAGTGAAGACACTAAGAGCGGCGGCAAGGAAACGATCAGAGACAGTAATAGAGAAATGAGACAAAGTAGGTATAGCATGGTGCGTGATTTTGCGATATACGACTTTACCTGGGGACACACCAATCCCCTCCACACGGAAAAGAGCTATTTCGCTGTTCTCCGCACCCTGCCCTTCTGCCCCACGACCCCTCCGTTACGCCGACCGACTTGGACTATCACGCTTCGCTCGTGAAGCTTGACGTGTTGCTTGTAAGTCTCTAGGCGAGTAAGCTTCGCCGAGCAGCCTGGAAATTGGCATTCGTAGGCTGGGTCCGGGGCGTGTACTTTCGCCGTCCTCCAGTGCCGTTTGAGGTCGCTCATCCGGTTGAAGTCTACTTGCTGCCCGTCATTGTCCTTGCAGGCTGGGTGGAAGCATACCCACCTCTGCGTCGTTGCCTTCGATCGGCCTGATCTCGCCTTCGTCTTGCGCGCCTTGCAGGGCGGCTGAGCGAGACGACCTCCGTCCGACTCTTTTACAAAGTCGGCGGACTGCAGACCCGCGACGGATCCGTCGCGGTCGCTGGCCTCTGATGTATTGTTGTTAGATTGGAGGTCATTAACCTCAGTCTGTTGTCGAGCGCGGGAAATGGTGCTGAAACCAGGGTTATACCCGACTTCTTGATCTCCAGCCCAGGATGGAATCCCTTCGCTGTCAAATGTCGACGCTGTCAGACTCCCAGTCGCTGTGCACGACGAGCTGATACGTACCATGATCCACCTACGTTGGTTCGAGCAGGATCCTCTCCTTTCCAATATGTGCCTGCACCATGGACAGGGTGCGCGATCGGCGTCGGGGCAGTCGGCCATTGATGGGAGGCAACGGGTGGCCACGGGGAAAGCGCTGGGGAAAGATACGGAGAGGAGTACGTAGGGCAGTCGTACTCTGAATGCTGGGTGGGTGATGGCAGCGATGAAGAGGCTGTCGTGGTATCGGAGGGAAGTACGGGGCTTGCGGTGAAGCAAGCTGAGAAGGGGCTGCTGGCTGATGCAGACGACGTTGCGGATACGTTAGGCATACAGTGACCGGTGAGGGCTGGGTTGGCACCTACCATATGCAGTCGTTTGAGGGTAGACGATGGGCTCTTGGGCTGAGTGAAAGGCCAATCCATAATCGTTCCTCCGGTCTGGATAAAATGGCTGATGCAGACGATGCGCTTTGAACCCAACATTATTCTGTCAAGCCAGGTGAGTGGCATTGCCATCGCTCGTGCAAAAATCATGTACTCACAGTTACCGAATATCCCAGAGCCTCGTTATCGCGACCGGGTGCTTCATGGCCGAATGTTGTGGCATAATCAATGGTAGGCAGGTCAAAGTCCTCCATTATAAGCGGACCGCCATTCAGGACACTATCAACCAAGTGTTCCAAGTCTTTCGGCAATGCAGATTGGTAGGACGACGCGGGCACACGATCGGCTCGCTCGTAATGCGGCATAGTTCAGTATAGCACAAGGAAAAGCTGCAAGGGATGGGTGATGTTGGTAAGTTGTTGTCGTCTGGATGTTTGAGGGAAATATGGGTCCTTATATACGTTTATGTTCAGACTTTATAACTTGGAATTATCATCGGTTACGGACCTGAACACTTCACGGAATGCCAGTGGCACAAGCGATTGTTTTGGGCCTTATTCTCTTGTCAGGCTGCCGAGGCAGTGTTCACTGTTTGTTGCCATTCACGGCGCCATCGGAAACAAACAATCATTTTTTTTTTAAATTTGTCTTGTATCTCCTCGCGACTTCTTTGGTACGTATGATCACATCCAATGGTGGCGCAGCATAATGGCTCATGGCTTATTACACTTATCGATTTTCGGCTGACACTACTAAGTACAGCATTCTCCCCATCCGAACACCGGGGCCTTCGTGCCATTGGCAGGGATATATCCATGCCGAAAAGACTCGGACCAATAGTTCTCCATATTTTGGTTTGGCCTCAAGTTGTTCGTCACTATCTCAGTGTTTGACTCTGGTTTCTGAATAATGACGGACCAATGCTTACGGCGTACCCGTTCAGTAATTTATCGACCTTGATTGCTTGTTGATGAGGGCCAGGCATCGGTCTTCTTCGCTTAATTCTTGGCAAATCGTATCCTCCCCAACACGAGGGACAAGCAATTTTGTTGGCGACGACCTTACCGCATTCGGGGTCATGTTTGTCTTTCCATTTTCAATTTTTATTCCATATGTTGTACTCTGTGGTTGGGCGGGCTCCCCACTGGCGCAGGCCGACTTCTTGTGTCCGATTGGCTGCCAGTCTTCTTGTCAGTTGTCACAGAGTTGCTCGCGTTCGCGTTCGCTGGCACATTTCGTCTGTGCTGAGTCCGCCGGTACTACTCACCACTGATATCGCGATCCCGTCATCCCTCGTAACGTTCGTTAACGTTACTCTAGCCTCGTCATCCTCTTCGCTGATTGTCATCATTAATATCTACATCATCTTCACTCATCTTCATGGCAAACCGCCCCTGTCATTGAATAGCATCTAAACGGCCGCCCAACCGGGCATATCTATCATTTTAAATTGTGACCCTTGTATGGGGTGAACTATCGTGAATCACACCGGGAACATCAAGCCATGAATCCGTCGGAACCATGCTAGATATTGTTTGATTGGCTTAGAGGCTCTAAAGCCCAGCCTAAGCCAATCAAACAATATCTGATATGTGATCACTATGATTCTTTTGATTCATGGCTTGGTATCCGCGGTGTCAGGATAATATCGACATTGATATTGACAGGCCTGTCGAGTCGACCGCAAACAAAGGGTTCTTCTCAAACTGTCAGTGACAAGCATCCAGCCGGGTGTTGCTCGACCGGAAGGCACCCTGCCTCCATGGAGGGCCATTCGCATCCTCAGAACAAGTGAAACGACGCCATATAATTCCGTCTACAAGTCAGGATAGTTGGTTAAGAATTTGAAAGCCAGCCAGTGGCCAAATGGCATCTGATTCATGTATACGGTTACTCTCATATGGGCCTCCGTGCCAATTCAAACACGCCCGTCTGTACAGTTTCATATGTTATTCAGGGATGAGACGTTCGTGACCAATGCGATGAATCCATGCCCTCGTTTTCTTCGCAGCTGAGAGAGTTGAGAATAGGGTGTGAAAGGAGAGCGGTCAGCATGTACAAGCATGACCCGTCGGAGTTGATAGCGATATGGGTCACCAAGTTCTTGATGTTTGTAGAAGCCCAGACAGATCGGGGAGGGTTCCAGATGCGCTGTGCGTGTGCGTCGTGGATGGCTCGAAGAAGTCCTCGCGGACCGTTAAGAAAAAGGCGAGACTTCGTCCTAGATTTATCGTCCGTTCCACGGCACTTTCTGCATGGGATGCTTGACTCGCACGCATTCCGAAAAGAATCAGAATAGGGTACACCGTCAAGGAGATTCGGAGGTAAGGTGGGGTAGTTGACGAGACGCAATGACACCAAGCCGTTCTATATCATCTATATCTGATACAATCAGAGCGGCGACAGGGTTCAGAGTTGATTTACAAGCTGACTTACGGATGAGGGTAGATTAAACCTTACCTTCAAGCTCAAAGTACTTTGAACCCCGAAGATGCTTCACATGCAGTTCGCCCATCGAGGCGTCAAGACTGTACCGTGCGTCATTGCAACCAGATCAATGAGACACGAGACGGACTAGTGGATTGAAGGAGCCCGGCGCATCTTCCATAGTGACGGTGCCGCATCAAATGTCACCTTCCAATCAACTTTCTGAAACTTTTTAGCCTTTCAATTGTCCCTGCATGAGTGAGAACTTGCAGCGACAGCGAAACTAAGTTTCGGCTACAATAACACACGACCTTAACGGTGGTTGAGTTTGTCCCGGCCCGCTGGTCAGCGCACGGATCATGAGACCTATAGATACATTAGTTATAACGAATCAACCAGATGATACTCGCAGACCTTCGTAGACATGCCCTTCAAGTTCACTTGCGATGCGAATTAGAAAAGCGAAAACATGACGCGCACTGCGTAGTCGCAGACTCGCAGTCACCAGTCACCGGTGTGAGCAGTTCTGGACAGGATTCGATGTAAGTTTTGGTTTTACCTGAGAGAAAATGAGAAGTTCTAAAAAGCCACATCGTCCGAGACCAGTATTTCATCACGTACAGCTTCAACGTTCAACATTTGGATTTGAACGCCGAACGATTTTCCGCTAGTGCTGCCCTACTAGCCGACGCCCACACCAATGATCCAGCCCGCCTTCTGTCAGCTTCTGCCCCAACGTCAATGTTCAACGTTTTCAACCCTTGGGTAGGCGCCCACTGCTGCCAGTGCCCACGGGCCATATGATGAGACCTAACCCACCCATAACACCCCTCCCCAACCCCTCCCCATAAGCCCCCATAAGCACCTAGCTACTTCAGCTTCAACACGAACGATCCTCTGCGTCCTAGCACCATGTACTCGTAGTTTAGCAACTTGTATCACATTAGATTATCGGGAAAAAAAGCAGTGCCAGTTGCTGAGTGACATTAGACGTGACAAAAATTGGTTACATAATCGTGACAGTTTGCGTCACACACGCTGCAGTTCAGGTCTCGAAGTCAAGTTGACCGATGTATACTCGAGACTTGTATGCCCTCCCGACCATGTTTTTATCGAAGAGTTGAGATTCCCATATTTTTCTGTGCAGATTCTTCCCGCCAAAGAATTACACGAGATCGGTATGTACATATTACTTGAGATAGTACGACGACTCTCCATCTGCCATTAGAAGTTAGCAAAATCGGCTTATACTCTATGTCCATAGAGTCCGCCGCAAGATCCACACAAGATCATACAAGATCATCCACTAGCTGATGCCTGTAAAATATCAGTGCTTCCGCCCCAATGATAGCTCAAACCTCTCCTCTCTTCATCCTTTTCCCCTCCTCCACTTTGGCCTGATCACTTCCAAGCGTCCCAGATATAATCTTCACCTCACCCCTGAGCTTATCCATAAAATTCGGCCTGTGAGCGGCGCTCTTGCTTCCAACAGACGACTGCTCTTCATGTTCCTTCGCCGCCGGCGTTTCCTGCGGGCGCTCCTCGTTAGCATATCGCACTCTATTATCATCCGCGGTGTGACGTTGGATATCATTCTCCGCCACATGTGCCTCTACACTGTCATCACCGCCGTCAACATCATTATCCGCCATCCGCTTGTCTGCAGGCGTTATCCCGCCTCCAATACCTTGCCACGTCCGCCATTGCCGCGGCTGAAGTTTAATATGAGGTGCGTCATGGCGTACCTTGGGAGCTGCAGCACCCGCACCTGCACTGGCCGGGCCGGCACCAGCTTCACCAGCCCCAGCCTCTACTACACCAGCTCCAGCCTCTACTACACCAGTCCCAGCCTCTACATCGGTGCCGACGTCATGCTGACCGCGATCTGAATTTGCGCCAGTGGGACCACTATCTGTCCCTGCGACCGTCTCCGACGCGCCTTGCACTTCGTGTTTGACTTCCTCAGTCTTGGTCGTGGAAGGGTTTTCTGTTGCCGCCGTTTTCCCGGGGTTAGCTGAGTGCGTAGTCTAGTGTTATTATTGATATAATAAGATGTTATTTGACTCACCTCCTGTCTCCGATTGCTTCCCGGGTAACGCACCGACATCGCCTACCTTCTCTGATGCTTGTGTTCCTGTGTGCTCTTGAGTCGGCATAGGTGCGCCCACAGGCAGCGTTGACGAGCCTTTGACCGCCTGCGTCCCGCTTGCAGTCTTTACACCCTTCTCACCACTGGCCGCCGCGGCCGGCTTCCCAGCAGTAGCTGGACCAGCAGCATTGGTGGCCTCAGGCAAGTCAATTTCTTCATCAGCCACCGCACTTTCATCTGGAAGTCTGGCAACTCCACTTTCGTCGACGTTTCCGGGAAGCGCCCCAACGCCTTCTGACTTCTCGCCTGGGAGCATCCCTTCCATTTCTTCGGAAGGCAAGGACCTTCTGTGCGGGTGGTCGTGCGCTGAAGCAATTACAACTCCTCCTCCAGCTGTGATCCTGATCAGAATGGGATTGTGCTCAAATCAACAGACGTACGAAGATAAGGCGAGGTTGTGTTGACGACATTTGTGGGGAGGTGTTGCGCAGCCGTCTGGCCTGCGTTTTGAACGTCCTTAGAGGCATCACCCACTACGTCCTGAGAAACTTCCTTAGTGTTTTGGGCCACGTTGCCTGCGCTTTTCGAGATGGCGGCAGTATCCTGATTCGTAGAGCCTGCATTGGGGTCTCGCGGATAGGCTCCCGGAAGCTCTGCACCCGGCGTCGTCGCCGTGCTGCTCTCGACAGTGGACTTGACCCCTGAGTGTGCGGCAGGCTGTGCATGCGTAGTGTCGGCTCCAAGCGCCGAAGAAGTCTGATCAGCCCACTCTGCAGCGGAAGTCGATATATGTTCTTGACTGAGCGACGGAGGAATTGCAGTGGCCATGATAGAGAGGAAGAATTATCGAAAAGCTGTCGCGCAAGTGAATAAAGGGTGGAAAATTGGTCGGTATACGGAGGAATAATTCTGGCGAGTATTTAAAGTGGATTACTCTTGCTCAGGGGGAGACATGACGAACGCTGATGTCACTTGTTCCCCTAGCAAACCCTGACATAGGGTTAGGGTCTGTCCACCGCGCAGCACCTGGTTCTGGTCTGTGTTTGCTATCCTCATCAACCGCGGGTTTCTAACCATCCTTTGTAGATCACAACTCACGTAAATGAACCCATAGATGGACCCTTCTGTCTTGCTGGGTCTTAAATCCCACTATCCCGAGGTCACCGAATAGAACGAGACCGGGCCCAGCACACTGGGCTCGAGAGGATCGGAGAAGGATTTTTGGTGGGCTTTCTCCAGACGTTTAACGACGTTCAACGACGTTCAACGAAGTACGAGGCAAATAGCACGATTCTCACGTCATTCTCGTCATTTGATGCATAGTCCCCTTGCTTGGTGTAGGTAATGCTCATCGATCATGAAGCCGTGGCCGAATTCACGCAGAGGTGAACGCTCGCCCTACAGGTACAAATGCCTTGTCTTTCGTTCGACTAGCAGTTATCAGATCCTTTGCCTCGTGATTCATCTCTCTGCTTCATGTGGTAACGGAGTTTACACGCTTCGTGTTCTATGGGAACTGTCGCGCAGACATATGAGGCTCGTCGCCTTAAATAGCTGGACTGCAAGGTTTGGAATTTGACATCCGGCCTCACGCCCTATCTACTGGACGGAGTTACGTCTCTTTCCGTATCTTGGGTCGCTCTTATCCCGCTTCTACTAGAAAATGTGCGTAATACACAATCAAGTCGCTAACCATTTCTGTATCCCTCACCGTTTGCGCCACCTGAATTTTAGGGCGAACTCGGACCAAGGGACGCAGGCGGAGCGTTCTCAGATGAAAAACATCCGTCGAGGAACACACTGCCCGTGGCGAACTTGAAGACGCTAAGACTATCTCGGCATTGGCAAGACTGTTCTTCACCATTTTCTTCGTTTACGCTTGTGTGAGTCATATCTCGGGCCGGACGAGCTCTTCGCTGCAGCCCTCGTACTTTGTCGGGCGGCTGTGGGGCTCTGAAGCTGCCCCGGCCAACTATACTAGCCGAACTCACCTTATGCTCTCGGAAGTCTCACGAAGGCCGTATTGCATCCTTTGCAAAAAAACCCACGCGTGTTCCTCGGTCTCGACAAGAATGGAGCACGTCTTTCATTTCGATCTCCTTTCTTTAGTTGACCGGCGACGACCTCATACACATGAAGAGATTAGACCATGTGCTAGAAGGCGGCGCTTGGCCTATTATCAACTACCTGAATACTCTGGTCTACCTAGTCATGGTTCGGAAATGCATCGTCGCTAGGCTGTCAACACACTCCTCGACGGCCGGCAGGGGTACATGGGCGGTGGTGTTGATTCACTCAATTTTTGGGCCTGCCATGAAACTGACAAGCACAATGTACCAACACAAAACTGCTCGCGCGCGCCCAGACGGTATAACCTTGGTCCTTGCCATCCTAGTGGTGTGGGCCACAACTATCCCTCCACGTCTGGACACGTAAAACCTTCGCGCATGCACTACCGACGCACATGGTGGTCGGCCCCTTGAATCCGTGTACCCGAGCGTCCGCCAAGCGAAATTCAAGCGCGCAGAGTGGGAACTCGAGCCTGCAGTGTCTGACTGGGCGATGCTAGTGTGGCACCATAAGTTTCTCTGTCGCCGGGACGAGAGGGAGTGGGAATGCAGAAGCATCCGAGGAGCGAGCGACATCCGCCCGTCATGATGAAGAACGGGGTATGGCTTACCTCGCTTTTGCTCTGCCTTATTCATGCCATGGGGACATCTCTCGACGGTAATACTTCCACTTCCCAAAAACTTGGAGCAGGAACACGAATAGCGGCTTCGCAGTGTCCACCGCGCGGGATAGTGCATGTGGGGATTTGAAATGCGATATGTGACACTAGCAGTTTGTAGTGGACTCGTTGGTAAACCGTTCATCTGATGGAATAAACTAACTTGTCCGCGTCTTGAACCCTAAATTCCGCCAATCGTACACCTTGCAGAGTTAGTTGAGGATATACATGCGTCAAAAACAGGGCGGAGATAATATAGTATCCGCTAGTTGTCGAGTACTACTCCATTAAGAATTTACACACAAAAGTTACAACACGCATAGCCTGGCGATACTCGAACGAGACGGTATGTCGGTACAAAGTACAGCAAAAAACGAAAGCGAATGGACAGCCTGCGACTGACAAATTCACGAGGACAATCTAAACTGAGCATGCAGCTAATGTTTTTGAAGCATTTTTTGGTGCGTGGGAGTCTGCGTGAAGGTGCGCGAGTAAAGGAGGATCCCAGATGTGCGGCTCCGTATCAGAGGGCGACACGAAACGCGTTGAGCACACGTCTGTCCTCGGCAGAAAGTGGTGCATAAGCTTGCCCGTGCCCGTGGGCACTACGAGAACCTGGCTGCGCAGGCGAACCGTGCGGTTGTGAAGAGCGTGGTCCTGGTCCGTTCTGCATGGACACGACCGTGGAGAGTCTTGGCAGGGTCGCATGGGGGCTGTTGATGTGAGGGGAAGGCGGGGATATTGGATGGTGTGGCAGTGGGTGCGAAAGTGCCGGGGGGGCCGAAAACGAAGACGACCGCATTCTCGTCGGCAGGGCAGGCCGACTGCTGCTCGCGCTATACAGCGATGAGCCGTCTTCATCGAGGTCACAAGGGGACTGTTCGACCCTCCTGTAGGGGCCTTTGTTTGATACAAAGATACCATCTGGGACACGGAGGTTCCGGAGATAATCATAATTCTGGACAACCGGAAGATGCGTATAGTCGCCCCCCTGTGCATGGTTTTTCGCGCGTGAACGACGGCACTAAACGAGGTAGGTCGAGCTTACCGAAAAGTAGGCGACGATGTGCCATTTCCGCGGTTGGTTTTGGCCAGGAAAGTACACCTGTGTTGAGTAGGTCTGCTTGGTGAGCCCATCTGGCTTGGCTGGGCGATCTTGACGTCTACTGGTGGCTGGCGGAACGGAGAGCGGGTTGAGGGCTCTGTGAGCTCTTTCACGTAGCAATTGAGTCAATGAGCAGGTGTCTCAGTCGCATGCGTCTACATACCGTCTAGCAGCCTTGGTATCCCGTTCCTCTTGGGTAGTCTCCATCTTCTCCTCGTAAAAGAGGAAGTCCCCCCGCATCCTACTTTGTGACCTAGAAAAGATCATCAGCATTTGAGACGCCGTCCTTGAATACAGGTACCCGACCATCGTCTACCGTCAGTCCATCTCTCTAAGCCTCCTTTGAACTCGGCCTCTTCCCAGACAAAGACGTTTCCAGAGCTTAGGTGTTCTCGCTCGTCGGCAGACAAGCGCCTCATTATCAAGGGGATAATGTTGAGACGGACAGCTTCTAAGACAATGTGGGCATCCCTGGCATCTCGGATATCTAGCAGATCGTAAGTCTAGTGTTAAGAGCAAGAATCTTGAGCCATACATACGTAAGGATGGATGAGTAGTTGGGCCAACATGAACGATCGAACGAGTATTGGGAGCGTTGTGAGACATGGTTGCTGTTGAGATTTTGTTTAGCGTGACGCAAGCACACAACAGAGACGTGGGGGTTTATATACTACCCACTAAAAATCAGAATTCTGTAGTGTTGAACTCATGATACCGGGTTTAGAAGGTGACGGAGAACAGAGAAGTTCTGCAAGTATATTTAGAGAAGACCTGAGTGGCATCGAACTTTTAGGCACGGAGTGTTTGGCCAACGTTCTGGATAGCAAACTTACCTATCTAGGGATATCACAAGAGTCTCTTCGTCATTGGAAATGAAACTTGTGCACACAAGGCGGGCCGAAGTCTTCTCAATCTGAACGGTCTGCTGGTTTGAGAAAACAGCATCACTTCCACTCCCTGGGTACGGAATTGGTTCCAACGCTTCCTTCCCTTCTGTTTTGAGAGAGAAGGACGATCGTAAGACATCACATGCTGTGGCCTGCCATTGTATGCTCCACGACTTAGCAATGAAGAGATTTAGTGCCACATACACATGAACTTCAGCCAATCGTATCCATCTAGCATGGCTGATCAGCAATCGTCGATGGATTTTCTCATGCTAGTACATGAGACAGATATGCCAAAAACCTCGCGGGTACAACCTCGGAAGGCCGGTATTTCTCCAACGGTACAACGTATTCCTGAGTTGTGACTCAAGATACCGAACCAATACCGGGGTGACCAAGGAAAAGTCTATCGCTCTGTCAATTGTAAGTCCCATGGAAATAAGCCCTACATTTTAAGCTCGTGGAGAATAGAGCGGTGATTTCGCTCCAGAGCGTGCTTCTAGAATGAGCCTACCACTTCGAAACAACGATCTTTAGGTAAGACACGCCTTTTCCTACTTTTCCTATCCACATCTGCCGTGAAGAGTAAAAGGGAATTTTTCGACAGCTGTCTGAATATAGACGCACTTTGTGAATGTGCGACTACGTCTCGACCCGTGGGCAAGCCAAATCTTGCTACATCATACGCAACACGTTTTGAGTTCGTAGCCAAGGACTCTAGGATTGCGCCTCCTTCAGCACGCTTGGTATGTTGGGGGGTAAAAATCTTACGATCTTTCGCCTAAGAATAGTAAACTTTGTTTGGGCTGCATGCTTCGTGCAGGTCAGTCGAAAAAAATCTGGGCCCAGAGAGCAAAAAGGGAAACGGATACTATCGATCGTGCAGGCACGGGAAACATGAAGAGAGAGAGCCTAGGGAAGGTTGCTTATGCGGGATGGGCTTCCCTTACCACGATATCTGCTACCGTAAGGCACTCGATCAGTTTGCCAGCGGCATGGGGGACGGAATAGAAGGGAAATTTTCTCACCAAGACTGTTAAATAATACCTTCGCCGCGGAGAACTGAGGCTGGCACAGATGTAATTAGTGGGCAATTGACCTCTAGCAAAATCACATCGTGAAATTACAATAATAGCACAGCGCAATGTGAATGCCGTCGGCGGTGCATCGCACGAAAGTTGCCTAGGATAGCAACATGACGGACATCCGCAATGGGAGGTGGGAATGACAACGGGAAGAAGTGAAGTCGGCCCGGAAACCTATTTCTACTGCTAATATTGCATTATGAACGGCACGGCGCGACTTCATGTCCTGGAACTCGAAGCTAGAATCGTTGCATTTCTCTCAAACGTCAGCAACATTTTGAGAATTAGGAGATACAATGTACGGATAAGATTCCGCAAAACGTCCTTACATATCGCAAACCGCCAGATTGATTTCCGAGTCGAGAAAGAACTCCCGAGGGTGTAGCTATGTGCTATGATAAGTCCCCGAAGATCATCCAGATGAAGAGGCAGCGATGAGAATTGGGCTTTTGCCCTGTGACCACTTCCTACCGCGATACAACCAAAACACGCTCATGGCACGTCATTGCCGTATCATTCAGCGTGCATCGAGCTATTCAAACTGCCTATGTATGCCTGATTTGCATCGCTATCTTATCATGGTGAGAGCCTGAGGCACATGTTCGTGAGTGTACGGGCAAACAGTGAACGTGGATATATACGGTAGATTACTCACAGTGCTTTATCCTTGGATGCTACTGCGGGGCACAGATATTGATACAGAAGTCACTTTCCTGTTCCTGTCTACATCCACTTCGTTCTAATAAGGATAACTGAAACAGCCTAGCAAACAACGTCAGAAAGAGAAAGAACTGTTTCGTAGCTTGCCCATGGCGATTTCCGATAGGATGATTTCAAAATGTTGGAGGCGTGTCTTGTCAGTGGTGAACTCTGCATGTAGTTTGTGTACGAGAAGGATGCTCGACTGTGAATAGCAGAAGAATTGCATCGTAGCCAGACCTGCAGGGCAGACCACTGGCCAAGGCCTTAACTAGCAAATGTCTGTCAACCTGTATGAAAAACCCATACAAGGGAAGAATCTCACCTGTTCTCGTTCAATGCGCAGAATGACCGTCAGGTCGCCGGTGGAAAGAACATTGAATTGGATTCAGCACTCACCCTCAATTTGTTCGGCTATACGGAATGAGCCCAATCGCTCAACAGTATTCAGCCTTCCCGCAACGGGAACCTGATCATGTCTTGACTCAGTCAGAGCGGGCAATTGCTGCATGAGTGACTGAGCAGGTGCGCCTGGCCCTGTTATCTTCTGGACTGACAGATCATCAAAGATATCAACACTTTTCACAGTAACATCACCGCCCTTACCAAAGTGGTATCTGAGAGTTCATCCAAGGTCGCCGCTGATGAACATGATGGAAGGAGATACTGTGGAACTGAGGTATTTTCACACGCTATAGACACAATAAGCATCTTATCATGTGTATTTTAAAAATAAATATATTTCCAACCTAGTCCTTCTGACTCCTGACGTCGAGGAAGAACCGCCGTATCTTCGACGAGCGCTTTCACCGACGTACATAGTATTGTGCACCTGCTCTCAAGAGGTAAGGTCATGGCTTCAAATTTATGATAGAGCCGCACACAATTCAAAATTGCAGCAGCCACCTCCAATGAGCGTCAAAAATAGCCACAGTGAAATGCCTCCGACATCCGGAAAACATGAGGGAGACGGTGGCCTTGTCGTTACCAACCGTATGCGCCAATTGATTTCAAGACCTGGGAAACTTGGAACCGATGATGGGGGACAGGAGCTTCGCGATCTATATGCCCACCGTTCGTCTCAAAAATATGGGATCTTATCATCGCCGTCTAACTCAGACCAATGACCCTTTTAGAATCTGCAGGCTTCTCCTTCGTCAGGCTCAATATGTTTGCCCGTCTTTGCTATACTGGAACTCTCAAAAGTGTCATACAAGTAAGCCGCCCATTTTTCAGCCAATCATTTAGCTTGTATGCATAAGCAACACCCAGGTTGTGCAATCTGGAGATCACCCTCCCCTGGACGGAACCGAAACGCCGTTCAAGTTCGGCTACGCGACCCTCGTCATTGCGGGGGCTCAGCGCCTACAAGTTACACCCCCTGGTTCAGGGCTTCACGCAGAAACACTTAGATTTCTTCTTGCCAGAGGATGTCCGCCTGACGTGGAAGATATCTGTCAGTACACCGCTCTGCACCATGCGACGATGAACCACCTAAGTCGTCCCGACCTCGCTCGCATTCTGTTAGAGAAAAACAGTAAAGTTGATCACTTGAATATCTATGGTTCTTCTCCGATAATGGGTGCGCTTATGGCGGGCCACACTGGTGCGGTGGATGTTCTCATGGAGTTCGGTGCCGACCTGACCATCCCGGATGCCGACGGCACAACGGCTGAGCGCATCTTCGTATCTTGTGGTCCGCAGGTCACCGCTGTTGTGACCAAATGGCTGAGACACAGAACTGGGATGCAGGCGCCCATGGACGCAAAAAAGTGCGATTATTGCGGCAAAGTAGACGACGTGAAGCTGAAGATTTGCGCGGCATGTCATTCGGTTCGGTACTGTTCTACCGCTTGCCAAAGTAAGCTTCTCGCGACGTTCGCCGGATTACATCCATGTCGACGAATATTCACAATTTGCTCACTTTTAGGGAGCCATTGGAAGACGCACAAGTATACTTGCAAGCCATTCTCATCTTCCAACACAGTTACCGTGAAGCCTTTCTACTCTGAGCACGGAAATCTAATGCCTACAGCTGAGGTTACTCGAGGCCTTCTTGGTATGCAAGTGAAGAAACCTTTGGCGAAGCATCAGCGCGCTTCCGAACAACCAACGTCCTATCCCAAGAGTATCGTCATCAAGGTTCAAGTCCCCTACGACCCCAATCCGAGTGTTGCACACATACTTCCTCTATCTCGAGCGCCGCTTCTCGTATACACGAAAAAGCGCGATTTCGTATGCCATGTCACGCACGAAGATAATGCAACTGGGTACGATCACATAGCAGAAGTGGTGAGGAGCAAAGGAGTCGGCGGCGCCAAGGCTTACTTCGCAGCAGAGCTGAAAAGTGCGGACGAATTGGTGGTGAAAGTGAGCGAGCTGTTGGCCGAGCAGCCTTTCTAAATTCCAGTTTTTTTCTTCCGTTTTGTCATACTTGTTTACTTTCCTCCCGGGGTTTTTCTTCCTGTCGCCGTTCCTCGGACGTTCTCTTCGGATATTTCCTATACGGACTATTCAGACTAATGCATTCGATGTCGGTGGGCACGCAGCAGAAGTGTATCGTTATATTCTTAGGTTTCACTAGCATACACCTGTACTTAATTATACCGAGCGTAACGAGAAGCAGTATAATTTTATGCCATCGCTCACGCTTCCACTCTTTGACATCTTTGACTGTCGTCGAGTTCTCGCTGATGAATAGTTCCGGAAGAAATGGCGGTAACTGATAACGGCGAACTGCAGTCATTCACGAGCTAAATGTAGACATTGCGAAAGCGATTCCAATTCCGATTGAGGGAGTATGAGATATAAAAACAAGTCATTTCTACTAATTCCGGTGTTAAGCTACAGGTACATTATGGATATCAAGTGTCCGGTTGAATGCAGATAGGAGAGTAGTAGTCCAAGAAAGGTATGTGTTCTGTATAGACTGAAAGGAAAATGCGATACGAATAAGTTGTACGACGAGGGAAAAAAGCATTTGGGATTGAACATTGAATCACAGGGACGTCGGCTCCGCAGCGTCAGTCTTGAATCTCAGCCGTGCGAGCAATACCGTATCCCAGGCACTTGACGACGATACTTTGACCTGAGAAACCTTGCTCGCAGAAAGGGAATCACCAATCATCTCCTCGCGATACATCGGCCCCCCTATAATGGACGAAGAGAGGTCGGCGGTGGTCGTTGAGAACGCGCCCCACTTTTCTCCCGGTCTCGCACCTGTATACACATTAAAGTTCACCTATACAATCGCGGTGAGCAATGGAAGGGTCCACTTTGAAGCGGCGCATATACTCTCACCTGCCCATCTGGGTGGCTGTGGCTAACGAACAATGCGTAATCGGGGGCATCCAGCGTGCCAATAACTGGAAAACACGCAGTTAGCTATACGGCCGCGGAGGAGAGAGAGGGAATCCCACCAAGATAAACATCCTCTTTGCTGATCTTGTGCTCACGACCATAGAGTTCTAGTATATGGTCGATGCTCCCCTGAAACCACTTCTTCGGCGCGTCAAGGTCTTCGACATATCTGTACATCGTGGTCTCCGTGTAGAGATAGGCAACCTTATGACCCATCCGTAGTTGGAACGAATGCGTACGGCTCACACTTGGCCTGTGCCGAGTGATGTCAACGTTATCAAAGTCGTCATAAGAAGAAAGGTCACATACGGTGTAGACGCGTCACGACCTTTGGTCAGGAAACCCTGTACAAGGTCGTATCCTCTCTGGGCAGCATTCCGTTTATCCTGCCGTTGGCGACCTTGTGAAATCTTGCCGTAGCCGTATAGATTGGGTAGAGTCTTCGCGTGCCCATCAGAAGTATTAGCGGGGTCAAAAGAGTTGAACAAGGTCACGAAGGTCCCTTCCGGCCTAGCCAAGTACCCAACGGCTCCGAGCTGAATTGGTACAGGTGACCACAACGGTAGCGTCACTGGATTCGCAATGGCACCATCAAATTAGAATACCTCGCAGCACGAGCGCATACGCAAGGAATACGTACGAGAAGTGTGGTAGTCATGCTGCAAGAGCATTCTGTACCTTCTCTCATCACGAATTTGGACCATCCTCTCATCCAGAGGGGGCGGCGAATCATATTCGATAGAAGGCTGCACAATCAGACTGCTCTCAGAAGTGCTTTCATCGAACATTGTGTTGGGAAGAGATGTGCTGGACCTGGACGTCCTTGCAGAGAACTTGGACGCATGGGAAATGTCTTCCTCAACAATGTATTCTTCAGGATTGATAAGCCCTAGTCCGTGCATAGGGGAAAGGCGGCCTTTTGCTGCCTCGAACGTAGCATCAGACGAGTTCGTCGAGTTCACGGAACCGACAATGAAATCGTCCCTAGCTGTAGCTGTTAATTGGCGTATCAGCGTTTCGATGCAAATGAGGCATATCAGTACTGTAGAGCTTACGAGAGTTCGGCAACGGAACTGGGTGCATATCTGGTGAAGGCCGCATAGGTTGGTCAGCCCACTGATCCAGAAATTTCGGTGGTCTGGGTGACTCTAAGATGCTCGATCCTGTATCGATTCGGAGTTTTTCGATATCTTTCGAGATTTGTCTGAACGAGGGACGGAATGCTGGATTGAAATCCCATGCGGCGTGGATGATGTCTTTCAATTGACTACCAGTGAGGTGGAAGAGGGGCAAAGAAGGTCGCATGTTTTCGACTACACGTAAATGGGTTATTAGATACTAGAAGGTGACCATAGGACGGATAGGGCGTACCTAAAACGAAACGTCTGACGGCTTCGTCATCCATCATTGGCCAAGGAAGATTACCCCTCGTCAAGATCTCAACGCAAACAATGGCGAAGGCATACACATCAATCTGCTGGGTAAGGACTTGAGCGCCCGACATCATCTCTGGAGCTTGCCATCGTAAAGTTCCGTCTGCAGTAGAGGAAGGTTGAGATCACTTTTAATGGAGAAAAGCTTGAAAAGGCTTACGAGGCAAGGGATATCCACTGATACGATATGCTTCAGACTTCATCTCGCTTTGACCAAAGTCAGAGATAACACAGTGCAACCGGTCATCAACCAACACATTGGCAGCCTGTGAATGTTCCAGCACATCAGCACGATCAAGCTATGAAGATGAACAGATATTTACCTTCAGATCACCATGCAGAACCCCCTTCTCATGCAGGTATGCCATCCCTTTCGCCACTTCATGTATCATCTTGAGGAAATCGACGGGAACATTGTGCGGCACATCCTTCAGGTACTTGACCAAGCTCCCGTTGCTATAGTATGGACTGACGAAAAACCAAGGCTGTGAACCAGACGCCGAGGATGCTCCTAACAGTTCCAGCACATTCGGGTGTGCCAGCGTCTTCCAGATTCCGATTTCGCGCACAAACAGTTTTCTCGGTGTCGTTTCCGCCAAGACCTTGATCGCAACAGTATGTTCCCGCCACTTGCTCTTGTAGACGTCGCTGAAAAACCCTATTCCGATCTTCTCCTCGAGATCGATCTCGAAGCGCGTGATTGTCCAGCTCGGCAACGACATCTCCTCAGTCTTGCTCAGGCGCCTCAGCGCGTCGATTCCGCCCTCCATGAACTCCCGATCCAGAGTGTCGCGCGCGTGGTTAGGGCTGTCACTGCTGGTTCCACTCATGCTACTCGTACTGTGAATCGTCCCAGACCGATATACCTGCACGCCCCCCGTCCGCCGAGCTCGAAACTGTGGCCGCGCGTGACGCGCCCTGTCACCTTTCCTCGTGGACGAAAGGGCGAAGCCCGCGCAGTGGCCTCACTCTCCTCCTCCGACTGTCGCTCCATCTCTCTCTCAAGGGCGCGCTGAAGCGTCTTGATCGCCTCGGGCATCTCGTCTCTCCCGACCTGGAGAACCTCGATCATGGCGACGTCACTGTTGGTTTGTAGGGCCGTGTGCATGAGTTGACGCAAGTCTGCCAGATCCTGCGCCTGGTCGTGCTCGTTTTGTTGTTGGCGGAGATTGTGGAGGAGTTCGCGGATCTTGGTGCTGTCGCTTTGTGTGAAAAGAGGCTCGGGTGGGCTAGTCGACGATTGTTGCTGCCCTTGAAGCTCCATGTGCGCGACCATAGCAGCGTGCTCCTGCGCGCGACGAACTTCATTGGCTTGAACCAACTTGAGAGTCCGAATTTGAATAGAAACCTATGGAACAGGCGCACTTGAGCATGAAGACGCCTGTCTACAAGGGCAGGAACGCATACCCCAAACATTCCCAATGCATCACTCAAGCCAGCATCGCAATAAGCGATGCTGCGCAAGATCTCGTCGCGTTTGAGGTAACGATGCAAGAACGGCCTGTGAGCCTGTTTTTGGAGAAAGACATAAACATTCTCAAACGATCTGTGCAACATAGATCGTGAGTAGCATCCAAGGTTGGCGATGGAGGGGACTTACGTATTGAGTTTAGCGATGGGCGCCTGCAGTTCGTTGCTGACAGCGTTACCAGCGTCTATGATTTCCTGGCGAACAGATATAAGAATATCCGCGCAGCGCTCCGTAAGGCGCAAACAAGCCAGACGATTCATCTATGCACGGAATCAGCAGGATCGGGGCGATCGGAATGAGGGAGAAAGCTCACCTCTACCATCTCTAGTGCATCCCAGATGTTCAAAAGAACGGAACCCGCTACTTCGAGACCGGGTACAGGTGCGAAGCGCAGCAGATCAACACCCGCGAAGAGTGCTTCGTGTGCTACTTGGGCTGCCATACCCAGCACTGATGCAGTTGCTTCGATAACACGCTATATATGTAGCAGACAAGAGTAAGCAGATTTGGAGATGATGGGTTATAGTTAATTGAATAAATTCTAGAGAGCAAATAGCCTACCTGTCGTGTATGAATGTAACCTTCCGTCTGTTCTGTTGGAACAGTCCTCTTCCGCTTCGTCGACTCGGTCCAAGGGCGTGGCGTATCCACCTTTCTATTCCACCACGCTGAACCATGAGGCAACTCGTCCTTTTCGGTCTCCACGCTCTGGCCAACAAACCCACGTGTCGGCGAAGCATCTCGCGACCTCGAATGTGAGGCTGAACGAGAACGAAAAGAGCTGGCGGGACGACCGAAGGCGATGGTAGACAAGGAAGATGATGATGACATATTGGGCAACGGGTTTGATGATATACGCGTCAACAAGGCATCAGACTGATGACTGGGCGGCAAATCCAGTCGGATCGCAGCAGGCGCAGGCGCCGCTGAGAACGACTGAACAGGCGTATGTCCAGCTGCAGGATGAGAGGAGGTGATCGATGGTAATGGAACTATATTCTGGGTAGGAGTCGTGTGTGGTGATCGTGAGTGCGTACGAGCAGGGTTCAAAGGCGATGAGACTTTGACAGTAGACGCAGAATCTGATGAGTTAGAGTGCGTTGTCACTGGCGGCGATGGAACGGATTTTCCAACTGGCGAGTTTGGAGCTCCAGAAGAGCCTGACGATGCCTTTGGGGGCATGTCGATGGTCCTAGAAAGTGGTGTCAATATGTCGGTTGTGCCGTCGTCGGTCGACGTTAGACTTGCTTAAATACTGACTTACGTGAATACAGCGGTACACCTTTTACATATAAAGAGATGTGGCTTCAAAGGATCCTACCGGCCTGGCACAGTCTGACTGTAGATAGTTAAAGGGATTCCGCTGCTTTGTTTCAGTCGGGACAAGATGATGGTAAGTGGTAACAAAGGCCGTGTGAACCTTAGCTTCAACCTGGTAATTGCCCCGCTCCGAGTCAGCGCTACAGCACATTACGAGCACCACACGAAAACAGACCTCTGACTACCACTGCCTCTGCTGTCGGCCAACCGTCAACTCTTGGTACCTCTGCGGACGGGCGGATCTGGCTGCGAGGTGGCTATTCAAGAGAGGTGAGGTCTCTGAGTGCCGATTAATTCCTCGAGCTGAATTTATGCTGTTCTCGCGGTGCCCGGCTGTGCCCAAGATTTTCCGCGCCCTGGCCTCCGGGATTCGAAAGGTCTGATGGATAGATCGCCTCTGTTGATGCAGATGTGTTGTCTTTCATACTTTGATTGCATTTACCTACACGATGGACTGATGGACAATTCGGAAAATTTAGATANNGTCNTTTGGNNGATCCTATCCAACGCTAGTTTTGCCTGGAAATTTATCCGAGAACCCCAGTAGAANTTCTCACTTGCTCTCTTAAGCTTTGTCGTGCACAAAGGTGACTGTTCGATACTTCTAGGTTTGTTCCGAAAGCGGTACGTGTCCCTCCCATATAGTAAAGCTCAGCTAATTCCGCGCCTACTCCATAGCATCCATCAAAGCATCATGCGCTCGTAACTCAACGTTCTNTCATTTTTACGAGACGGCTCGAGACAACCGCCCTTTCTCCGTCCTAGCCACAACGGTGTGCATCAAGTAGCCGGATGGATCTTGATCGACGTCTCCATGGGCCAAATTTGGAAGGTGTGAGATCAAATGGAACTATTTTTCAAGACCAGATCTTGGCGGTCTGCAGANGAATTCGAGTCCACAACNAANTCCATGAGCATTCGTCCAGACTTTGCTGACTACATATTCAACCATGCATCCATGTGATACGGGATTCATTCCAAAACATATCAGCTTCTGGCACAGAGTCGCAGGATCCTCGCGGAAGCATTTTGACATCGCCCTATTCAGTCGAACTCTCATCGGTGAGTCTTCGCTCACAAATTTCNCCTCGACTATCTTCATTCCGACATTCATTNCTCGCCGGATTATAAATNTAGATTTAGGCATGTTNGTCGAGGATACTCTGGTACTTGAAACTTGTTTTGGAACACTAAGAGAGGTAAGCCCTTCACTATTTCCTCCAATTGAAGGCTGCGTGCAACATTGCCTTNTGCTGCGAGAATTGAGCCACAAGNAATAGAACGCTGTGGATAGAAGCATATNTCAGCATTTGCAATTGATACANAATGCTGAGCTCCGGTAATGCACAGGTCGCGNAGGTGAAGACCACAACTGTNCATTCACATCNTCTATAGTAGTAAAACGGGGGGCTAGGTCAGTGTTCGCCTTCCATTCGTTTTCGTTTGACCTATTGGATCAGACGGAAGCAATCCGGCTTTTCAACGGACGAGTAGCCGTGCCTATCNCGCAGAGACCGCCTACATTCCGGTCAGTCGATGAGGCTTATTTAAAATTGACCTAGATCCCTCCCGGCCTAAATTTGGCCGATGGTGCATACAGGCCTCAAGTCATACTTGCAACACCTTGGCTGTGATGCCAGCTCCATTGTAACGCCAACTGAATTGATANCTAAGATCCAATCATCGTCCAGCGAGCTGTCTGCATCGTCTGTCAGGACTTGACAGGGTGCTGTCNATACACAAGAAGTCTACAATGCATCGCATCATATGGTATGGATCAGCACACAGCAGCCACCCTTGATCTATGGAAGGTGAGGATCACAATAGGGTTGTCCATGCTCCCTCCGCCGACAACCTAGCTGCATCTACAATCGTTCCGCGATTATCGTTACCAGCATGAGCATTCGCTTTACGCAACAACTGNGGCAGTTAAANGGTGTATCCAGAATTGCTTCCACGTCATCGGCGCTCACGTCAAAATATATCCTCGAGCCTGCCAAATTTGNAAGGCGTTTATATGCATGCTACCAGGTGCGCAGNTAGTAGTCACTAAACCTGTCATCTTATGACTCTTACACATCCAGGGATTTGCGTGTCCATGGGTTTCGTGCGCGGGAGATGGATGACATGAACACTAAACTGTCNGGTACTCCCTCCGATATCGGTCGTTTCATGTTGATGGTAATGCAAGCCCTTGACCCGGAGACTCCTCCGCCAGTGTCATTGGTGGCGCAGTGCATGGCTCCACCATCANTTGGCTGTNTCCGCCTACGCTGCCGCACACCACACCATCCTCTTGTGAGGAGGGGGGGATGTCGACTGCGCCGCCCCTGGAGATGGCGGTCCTAGCAGCTGTCGCGCTAGCNACATNAGNCGNNATGNNTCGANNNGGNANGTNTCGNTCNANCNNNTANNTGNNAANNTGANTCGANCTGNTAGGAANTGCNNT